>JAWRVF010001772.1:0-43922 GCA_036785485.1 Physcomitrellopsis africana | reverse complement strand
CAACCAGTGGTGATGTCGGTGGATACTAGTCCAATTGCTATAGGTTGGGCTATTGGTCAAGATGATATCAATGGAAGACGTTTTGCAACTAGATTTGGAGCAAGAATTTTGTCTGAGCGACAACGAGCTTATCCGCAAGTAAAAAGAGAACTATGGGGAGTTGTCACAGCATTAAAGGCTGAAAGGAATTATTTAATTGGAGCAAATGTAGTATTGGAAGTTGATTGTTTACCTCTACTTGGTATGATTTCAAACTGTTCAATTCCAGATATTGCTATGTTGAGATGGATAGCTATTATCAAATCTCTTAATCCAATTCTAGTACATATTAAAGGTAAAAAAAATGCTGTAGCAGATATGTTGTCTAGAGCTAATTATATTGGAGATGAAGAAATGATTGCAAAAGATGATGATGAAGATGACAACAGCAAAAGCTATAGCATTATATTTGTTAACACCAACAAAAGAGAAGATAAAATTCTTCCTTTTAAAGAAGAATTATATGAAGGTAGATTGAAAGATGTTGGTTGGTATTTAAGTACTCTACAAAAGCAAGCAGAATGGTCAGAGAAGTATTTTAAGGAAGTTAGAAGACATTCCTATGAATATCTTTTACGTGATGGATTTTTGTGGAGGAAACCAAAAAGAAAAAATGGGATTCCATTGAGAGTGGTTGGAGATTTATCCACAAAACTTCAAATTCTCAAGGAATTTCATGATACAAATTGGGCTGGGCATCGAGGCATTTGGGCAACATATACAAAAATCAAAGAAAGATATTGGTGGAAAGGACTTTACAAAGATGTGGAAGATTTTGTAAGTTCATGTATTGAATGTCAGTTTCAATCAAAGATCCAGTATCGTGATGAATTGCATCCTACTTATCCTCTTGCTATTCACTTTCAATGGGTTATTGACTTAGTTACTATGCCAAATGGATTATGGGGAATGAAATACTTAGTATTGGCAAGAGAAGAGCTATCCAATTTTGTTGAAGGAAGAGCATTGAGGACCAAGCAGACTGAAAGAGTGTGTAGATTTATTCTTGAAGATATTTTCAGTCGATATGGATGCATAGGAAGAATGAGAGCTGATAGAGGAGAATTAAATGCTACTGAAGCTAAAATATTTTTTGAAAAGCATGGAGTAAAATTGAAGTTGACAACTGCATATAATCCTGAGGCAAATGGAAAGAGTGAGAGAGGTCATCCTCCAATCATTCAAGCTTTGGTCAAAGCTTGTAGAGGAAATTCTAAAGATTGGCCTAGATTACTACCTTATGCTTTATGGGCTGACAGAACTACACATAGTACAGTAACAGGTTATATGCCAATTGAACTTATGTTGGGACAAAAGCCTATTATGCCAATTGAAGAATCAATTCCTACATGGTTGTATTTGTCCTGGGAAGATGGAATTTCTAGAGAGCGGTTGCTAGAACTTCGAATACAACAAATTGGTAAATTACCAGAGGCACATCAAAAAGCAATGGAAAGACTTAAAGAAGCAAGGCTTAACAATAAGGAAAGGTTTGATAAGACACATCGATTGCGGGTAAAGCCTATTGAAGAGGGAGATTGGGTGGTGGTTTATGATAGTACATTAGAGCATTAGCATAGCACTCGGAAGAAATTTGCTCGAAGATGGTTTGGACCATATATTGTTGTCACTGTTTATGAAAATGGCACTTACTTACTTCGTGAATTAGATGGAACTGTACTTAGAAATCCAATAGCAGGTAAGCGAGTGAAAACATTTCGAAAGAGGAGTGACAGGGTTTCATTTGAAAGCCTTGAAATGCTATCATCTACATCAATGGAGGATACAAATATCATAGAAACTGAAGATGAGGATGGAGAAGATGAAGAATGAATGGTGGCACATTCCGGAGGATGTGCAGGTTTGGAGGGGGTGGATGTCATGTTGTAAATTAAAACATAGTGTGAAAGATATAAAGGAATGTATTAAAATAAAAAGATTAAGATTAGAAGAAGAGAGGATGAAAAAGAGAAAGGGTTGTGGTTATAATCACATTATCTTGGAGGTTATAATATTTATCACAAGCTCAGGGTTGATAGGTAGGCCAAACTACTAATTTCCTGTTGAAATTCCCACTAGCAGTACCAAGTCATGAAGTCAAGGATTTCTACAGTGAAGTCAAGTGGATTCGAACCCACGTCAACTCCAAAGTAGCTAAGAACTTAACCACACAAGCTTCTTTGACTTGGCAGTGAAGGATGTAGTTCTCTTTCTTTTATCTCTAATCTAATCTTAATTGTTTTTTCTACTTATTAGATTTTTTTTTCTATTTTATCTTAGATCTACTTTACCTTTATTCTCTTCTATTTTAGATCTAAACTTAAATGTTGTGGGCTGAAATTAGAAGAGAAGTGGGTAGAAAAAAATGGTAGTAAGAAGGTAGAATAGAAATTTACCTCAAAAGGTGAGATTCCTTCAAATTAATCGAAAAGAAAGGATTGAAGAGGTGGAAAGATATGGCTGAGGTGTCTCTTTGACCAAGGGAAGAAGGAAGACCAGGCCGGGAGGACAAGAAGGAGGTCGTGAAGAAGAAGAGGGGGTTCTTTTTAGAGAGATAGGGTTTCCTTTTGATAGGCAGTAGACGTTTTTGTGTGTAGAAGAAGCTTAGAGAGGATTTTAAGTGAAATTTTTTGTGGGTTTGTAGTAGACAAGATAAGGAACATATAGAAATAATTTTTATGTCTTTTGGTTAAGTATCAAGGGAGATATGAGTCGTCAAAGTTGCATGTGTTTAAGACTAGGGCAGTGAGGTTTACTAAATTTCGGGCCTCGGCTCTTGAGAACCATTTGGACTTTAGAGGCAAAATTTGTTGGGGTTGTGTTTCTTATTGAATTTACTACTTTGAATCAAAATCTTAAGTCAATATGATCTTTGAGCAAAGAGTTATGAGTGAAATTGTAACCGGATGTAGGTGAAAAGAGAAATAGAGTGAAAGCAGAATTGGGGTTTGTATGGGCAGAGTGTGTGTGTGGGTTTTTTTTGGGTATGAATGAAGTTAGGGAGTGAATTTGAGTGTGAAATTTGATAGACGTGATCTAAGCAAGTTAAGAAAGAGATGAGGGTAAGTTTGATACTCATTTATCTTATAAAAAAATGTTATGCTCTTTCAAAGTGATAGGGGTCTATTTCTAAGTCAGTGAAGTTTGGGGGAGCATATCTTTGTGATCAAAGTAGCATTTCGAGTAAAATTTGTTGGGGTTTGTAGATATATGAGTCTATTAAGTTGTGTAAAAAACTGATTGCTATTGGAGTTATGGTTAAAGAATTATGAGGAAATTTGTAGTCGGATCCAGAGTTGGTAGAAGACAGAATTAAAGGAGGAGAGTAGAGTCTATAACTCTATTTCCAAGAGGAGTTTTGGAGCAAAAATTGGAGGATGTTTACAACATAAAGCAAGCAACAAGCCTACCAAATTTCAATACTTGGGGTTTTGATAATGAGGAGCAATGAAGGTGTGAAGCAAAGGGGGTCCAGAATCAAAGGCAGCATGGAGGGGTTTCTTTGACAACATGGTTCTCTCCAACCACATGAGCTATAATCAAAAGGATTATGGGGTTTGCTTCTTTACTTCCTTAAGTACTTTGTGTTCAAATTTTGCTTCAATTGATATGATATCCTAGGATTTATGGGCAAATTTGAAGGCGGGTTTTTAAAGGCAGAATATGGCAAGATTAATAAAGTATGTTTTTATGTAAAATCTTCAGTTTTATGAACTTTATGAATCTCTTCTTGCACTTAAGAAACGAGAGGCACAAAAGACCCAGTGTTTCTTAGGGCTAAGACTCTCACCACGATAGCGATATCTAAAGATCGATAATGAATTGACAGCTGAAACTTGTTATATTTTATATAAATACATCAGTACTTTATATAAATTTGAAGTAGATTTAGACAATTGAATTAAAAATTATGGATTATTGAAGTTTGGAAAAAATTCCCTTTTTACGGGGGAATGAGGATTTTAGAGCATTTGTTATGTTTTGAGTAGTTTGATGAAATAAGACTTATGTATTGGATATAATAGCCCTATGAAGAAATCTTTTATATAAATTTGGAGGTTTTGTTATACTTGGATCTTACTTGAGGAATTAGTGGCAGTCAGAAGCCTAGCGCTTTCTTGAGGCAAATTCTCTCTACTATGTCAACGTTGTATTTTGTCGCCAATTCAAAGAAGGACATGTCGTTCTTGAAGATCTTCATTTCTATTCTGTCATCTTGAAGGTTGTGATAGTCATAATGTCTCGTCTGATAAATCAACAAATAATGGCTCTTGAGTTGAATTCGCTGGTTGTTGATCTTCCATCTCTTTAGCACAAAAAATTCTAAGAAAATGACAAATAATGATACAAGGTAGGATGAAACCTCTACAAAACCTGCTTTGCTTTATAACAAAGATTTTCTTGATTTTTTATCTTGATTTTGACGGATGTCATTGATGAAATGTATTAATTTTTATTGATGTATTTGTTAGATTCTTTGATGACTTCCATGTGCGTTCATTAATATCATATCCGCGCCAATGCACAAGATATTCCAATCAATTTTGGTGCCGCCTTGAATCTAAAATCTCTTCAATCTCAAATTTGTCATCATTCAACCTGGGGAGAAACGAGGCGTTGGCATTGTCCTTGGCTAAGCTGTGTCTCCAGCTCTCTTGTATGGCTCAGTAGTTCAATAGATATAAGATGAATCTTCATGGATTCAGGTAGATATAATTGATATACATGAAGATTGATTTGTTCGAGAATGAAAGGTCGAGCTTCTACGATAATTAACATCGCGAGGGCCAGGTGAATACTTGATATTCGCGACGAAATGGCAAATGCACGCGAGTCACCATTGAATTGTGGTTGTTCCTTGCGATACGCATCTGCATTTTTTTTTTGTCGTTCTTGAGCTTTTTTTAATTGCACCTGTATTATTGCATGTAGCTCTGACAAACGATTTGCCAAATCTTCTGCTGCTGGATTATCAACTTTTGAAAAGTCAAAAGCATCAAGTCGTGGTTGATAACCATAATTGGCGAAGAAAGGTGTTTGTTGCATAGAAGAATGTATCATATTATTATAAGCAAATTCTGCCAATGGCAGAAGAGCTATCCAATCATCTTGTTGGTAGTTGATGGTACACCTTAAATATTGCTCCAAGACTTGGTTCACATGCTCTGTTTGTCCGTCAATTTGAGGATAAAAAGCTGAAGATAATTTTATATCCACTTTTAAGATCTTGAAAAGGGTTCTCCAAAATCTTGACACAAATTGAGTTCCCCTATCCGATATAATATCCTTAGATAATCCATGATAGCGATAGATATTATCAATGAAAAGCTTAGCTATTTTTTTACCTGTGATAGATTTTGTGCATGGCACAAAATGTGCCATCTTGGTGAACCAATCTACTATCACAAATATAGAGTCATAAGATCTGGAGCTTGGAAGATCTATGATGAAATCCATAGAAACAGAAGACCATGATTGTTCTGGAATAGGTAATGGTTGAAAAAGTCCAAAAGGTCGATGACGAGGAGTCTTTGATCTTGAGTAGATATCACATGATTGTACAAAGTCTTTGATTGCCTTCCACATTTGAAGCCACAAAAATCTCTTGATATAAGTTCCAAAGTCTTGTTGTATCCAAAATCTCATGCAGTTGGAAAATCATGACGTGCTTGAAAAACATGTAAACGTTGTCATGTTGTGATTTAACTACTATGTGAAAAAATTATATATATATATATCTAATGTATAATTTATTATATAACTAAATGAAAGTCATATCAGTGAATTTTTATTGCTTATAGAATGTGATTAGGTTATTAATTTAGAAAGGATCTATTAAAAGGATTATTATTAAGATTTATACGACCTTATTTTCTTTTTAGTAGTGACTTTTGAGATTGATTTTATATTGATAGTAACTTGTATATATCTTAAGTCACCTATGTTAGACATTGGTGATCCTTAAGATCTTATTTACTTCTTATATTTGGTACTTAAAGCACAAAGTATGTAAATCTTATAAGAAGAAGGGTTAGAAAAGGGTTTTTAGTGTAAAAAGGATAGTTCGGCCATCCATGTGGATGAATAGAGGTGGATGATAGAAATCTCTATTCTAATTGGCCAAAAATCATGCCCAATGGGCTTCAAGGAGGCCGCCCAAGGGTTTATTAGGGATTAGGGTTTTTTTTTTTAAAAAGGAGTGGAACATTAGAGGGCATGATCATAAGGTTTAGGTTTTTGGATCTGGTTTAGATGCAAATTTTGTGTGATTTGCACTTTTTATGAAGAAGTTATAGGCGCTCAAAGTTAAGGTGTTGATTTTGGATCTACTATCACTCTTTTGAGTATAACTCGCGCATACAGAGAGCAATCAAGGATCGGCGACCGGGATTAGAGAGATCACTTTTACAGCTACATTTTTTACATACAGCTTGATAAAATCCAAGCTAGGGTGAAGGAGATATTGGGAGTTGATGCTAGTTCTTACAGACTTAAGGGCAGTAAGTGACCCGCTTACATAGTGGTTACATTTTGAGCTCTAACTTAGGCAATTTGATAGATTTTTGGCTCAAAATTTTCAAGAGTGTATATGTTTATGTCACAAGACTATGTGCAAAAATTTTGTGGCATTAAGATTTTGGTTTTGTGAGATATAAGGAAAATAGTGCTCGGGTGTCTCTGAGCTAGGGTTATAAGCACTTGCTAGGGGTTTTGAGATATTAGATGATTAGAAACGAACTTATGGTTGATTCTTTCTTGTGGTGAAACTTAAGAAGATTATCTACACTTTGAACTAAATTTTATAGATATTAAATAGTTGGATCAAGAGATATTGGACTCTAAAGTTCAGCAAGAAATAAGTCTTTGTGGGTGAATAAAGTTTTGAAGGATTTTTGTGGAAATTTGAACCCTTTTTGTACAAACTTACTTGAATACAAGAGGGTTTATATATATAACTTCTCTTTTGTGAGATTTTTGTATTATTTGTCTTTTTTATTGAGGACAAATGACCTGTTGGATTTTGTCATCAAATTTCAAATAAACTCTCCACAGCCAGGTACCTAGTGTATTCCCAGATAGAAGGCCACGTCATACGACACCGTGCTTCTCCTTCGAAACATATGCATCGTTCAAAATATAGTAGATTGTTCTTGAATTTGAATTTAGAAGAATCATGAGACTTGGAAGAATTATTCTTGATATCATGAACAGGAGGGTCTGAGGATATACTTGATTAAATTTGCTTGAGAAATGTTGAATCAACAGTCAATGTTGATTTCATTGCTCAAAGATGAAACTGCTTTGGTTTCAAAAAGGCCATTTTTTGTTGCTCAAAAGCTGTATCTTCTTCTTTTAGTGCAAAATAAGAACGTTATCGTGGTAGAGAGAATTTGCCTCAAGAATGCGCTGTCGGGTAGAGAGAATTCGCCTTGGGAAAACGCCGGGTTCCTAGCTGCTACTAGAACTAGCAGGGAACATGAGAGGAAGCCGTGCAAGTATGTTCTATATTTGCACAATATTTCTTCAAGCTTTCAAGTTATACTTGTATTATACTTGTACAAGTCTTGTACAAATATAAAGTATAAATACTTGAATAATACTTATACAAATATTTGTATAAACACTTGTATAAATCCTTGGTATAATACTTGTACAATTACTTGTACAAATATTATGTATAATACTTGTAGAATACTTATAGAATACTTATAGAATACTTGTAGAATACTTGTAGAATACTTGTATAAATACAAGTATATATACTTGTATAAAAGGTATAAGCAAAGTATGTATGTATTCAAGTATACCTCAAAATACAACCGCATATGAGGAATACAAGTTATACAACAAGCTGAAACTAAATAAATCACTAAAAATTCATCCAAAGGTCGAATCAAGCGTGCTTACAGCCTATGGAAAGCCAATAATCCATTGTAAAACATATCAAAATTTCACAAATAGATGACTTACCATTTAAAAGTTATAGCTAAAAGAAGTAGGCGCTAAAATTTCCAAGCAAATGCAAAGGCAGCAAAGCTCCTCTTCACTTCAGCCTTTGTTGTGATCACTTCCCTTCTCCAAATTGGACATGCAATAGCTTTTTAGAAAGCTCACTCCATCATCTAGCTTTTCCTAAAATTTTGCATGCATGCCTCTCAAACTCCAATTTTTGTAGCTAGTCGATTCTACTCTTCAAACCCTAGCAACAAATTTCCCTCTTTGACACTTCACGGCTCATAAAACTTTCATCAAAGCTCCAAATGTATTGATTTTTGTTTTTGTGGAAAGCTTACACAAGCTACTATAAGCACCTAAATTATCAAAAAGATTGAAGAGACTGTCCGACTTGGGTGGTGAACAAAGTTTCTGCCCTTCTTCGTCGGGTGGCAGCAAACCCTTTCCCATTCTCAAGCTCACAACTTTTGCTCTCCAACTCCAAATGCTACAAGAGATGTCTTGATAGAAAGCTAGCACAATTTTCCACACTTTCTATAAATTTCACTAAGAAAGAGTTGCAATCAAACTTGCAGTGGTAGCTCGAAGTTTCTGCCCCTCTTCATCGGATGGCAGCAAACTCTACTCTACTAAAACAAGCATAATTGTTTGCTCACAACTTCAAAACAAGCAAGTGAGTAGGTTTTAGAATCCTCACAACTTGAAGAACACACCCACCAATTTTCATTATATTTCCTTCTATCTTCTCGGAGCTATCTCTCTCCAAAGTTCACCACTCAAAACTCTTCCTCCTCTCGGTCCGGCAAGAGGAGTATATCTCCCTTTCTTTCCATATTAGACTATGAGACGCTCACATGGGCAGCCAAATCCTATTGGATGGGCCTTATTCACCCCATGCTCTTCTTTCTTATCCCTCACAAGGTTCATTCTACCTCAAAAGTCAACAAGAAAGGTAAAACAACCTTTATTTTTCTTCTAATTACAAAAGAGTCCATTCTAGGATATAAATAAGGTAGGAACAAAACAAATAGCCATCTTAATTCACTAACTAAGTGGCTATAATAAATCCTCTCCTTATAATATCTTCTAAAATAACCTCTAGCATTCACACATATATTAACAATAGATACAAGATTTTTAATATTTTTATATACTGCACGTAAATGCAGTACGACAGCGCTGGGCTTCTAGTTGCTACTAATTACTCAAGCAAGATCTTAGTATAGTTAAAACTCTCAAATTTTATATAAATTCTCCTTAATAGGGCTATTACATCCAATACACAAGTCTTATTTCATCAAATCACTCAAAACTTAACAAAATGCTCTAAACCCTCATTCCCCCGTAAGAAGGGAATTTTTTCCGAACTTAAATAACTCATTACTTTTAATCCAACTGTCCAAATCTACTTCAAACTTACATGAAGTACTGATGTATTTTTCACAACTACTACTACAAATTTCAGCCGTTGATTCAATATCAATCTTTAGATATTGCCAAAACTCTAGTAGTAGCTTCAAACCCTTATTTACAAATAGCGGTGTACTAAATTCTTCATATCTCACAATCTAAAAGTCCAAATACTATGAAACTTTGATGTATAGCTTATTGGCATAATAATACAGCTTTTTAAAAATTTTGAGATAAAAATTCGTCCAAAAACTTAAGATATGGCAAATCCCATTACTATCAACAAAACGGTCTATTTACTCCCTTGGAATTCATTCTGCTATCTTTGACTCCCAATATCTTCTTCTTTACAATTCTAATTGTAATAATTCCTCCATATCAAGTGTAGAGCTTAAAATCACCTCTCTAGTCGCACCTTTCGATCTCCAAAAGCTTTCATACAACTCCTTCAATCTTCAAAAGACTGATAGTAGGTACAATTTGTATATCCTAATTTCAAGTACCTACTCCTCCCTCATTAAAACTCCAAATCCTTCAATTTTCTCACAAAAATTGTAGTCCAAAAAACAAGCTTTCTAACCCTAGTCTTTGATTTTCTAATGACTCCTTGAAGTCGCCAAAACCATTGTTAAGGTTGTAGGCAGCCTCCTCAAAGCCCATTGGGCATGATATTCAACTAATAGGGATGAAGTTTTCCATTCCTTGCCTTCATTCAACCATGCCTTGATTTCATCCCTCCTAATTAGCCTCCTACTAGCTTAAATTTTCATCCTTAGGCTCCCACCTTCTCTCAAGGCTTTATACTAAACATTTAAATCTATGTAATTTAAATCCCATAACCAAACTAATTAAAAATCTAAAATAATTTTTTTTACACCAACCTCATTTAATTTATTTTACTAATCATTCTAACACATATCTAAACTTATAAACATATTATACATTTTAAGTGGATTTTACATACTGTAAGCAATTACAGTACGACAACGTCTAAAAAGAGCATTGGACAAACCTTATTATTTTCCTAGCCAATAAGCAATAATGAACTCGAATCTTGACAAAGACATACTCCAATGAGCTTGATGACGATTCAACATGCATGCCGATATAAAATACTCGAGATTCTTGTAATCCGTGTACATGGTGATTGGACTGGAAGCGCCTTCTAGATAATACTTGACGAATATGTACTTCATATTTTTTTACATTCTTAGAATAGATCAAAATATCGTCTAGGTAGCAGACGAAAAAATTATCTAGGAACTCATGAAAAACATCATTCATGAGATGTTGAAAAACAGCTGGTGCATTCATAAGTCCAAAAAGCTTGACATTATATTCAAAATGTCCGTACCTAGTTTGAAACACAGTTTTCCATTCATCTCCTTCTTTGATACGTACTAGATTATATACTCTTTTTAGATCTATTTTTGTATAGATCTTAGCTTGATTTAACTGGTCAAGGAGTCTTGATATCAAAGATAATGGATATCTATTCTTGATTGTGATCTTGTTGAATCCTCGATAGTTAATATACATTTGCAATGATCCATCTTTTTTTCTTCACAAATAAAATTGGAGCTCATGCTAAAGATTTAGAATGGCATATGAAATTCTTGGCCAAATTCTCGTCAATATATGTTTTAAGTTTAGCCAACTCATCTTGTGATAAACTGCAGATTGGTCCAAATGGTGGCTGAGTTCGTTCCTTGAGGTCGATTGAACAGTCATATGGATAATGTTCCAGAAGAATATCTGCATTTTTTTCTCAAAAATGTCATGATTATCAAGATATTGGCTTGGAATACCACTTAAAGTCTTTCCACCATCAGAAATGGATGTGGCATAAATAGAAAAAGTTGATCTTTTTTTTGCTACATGTATAAAAGCTTTTGCATCTATAAGTACGGATTTTATTATATTATGCTTATAGCTTTTTATTTGATCAATAGGATGTTTAATGATATTTTGGCAATAATAGAAGCTCCATTTAGAATCTAACTGGTTGAGTAATATATTTTTCTAGCCATGATAAACCTAAAATAATTGGATCAGACAAGGATTTAATTATGTTAAAGACTACGTAGCTATTATGACCATCTATTGTTACTTTTATAGGACGGGTTTCATGAGTGACATCTCCAAAAGATAATAGACGCCGTCGCTACAAGGTCGGTGGCTACTATATGTAAAAAATTATACATATATATTTAATGTATAATTTATTACATAGCTAAAAGAAAGCCATATTAGTAGATTTTTATTGATTATAGGATGTGATTAGGTTACTAGTTTAGAAGGGATCTATTAAAAGGATTATTATTAAGGTTTATATAACCTTATTTTTTTTTAGTAGTGACTTTTGAACTTAATTTTATATTGATAGTAACTCTCAGATATATCTTCAGTCACCATAGACATTGGTGATCCTAAGATCTTATTTACTTCTTTTTTATTTCCACGCTAGCACCAAGTATATAAATCTTTATAAGAAGAAGGGTTAGAAAAGGGTTTTAGCGTAAAAGGGTAGTTTGGCCATCCATGTAGATGAATAGAGGTGGATGAGAGAAATCTCTATTCTAATTGGCCAAAAATCATGCCCAATGGGCTTCAAGGAGGCTGCCCGAGGGTTTATTAGAAATAATGGTTTGTCTTTCAAAGGGAGTCGAACATCAGAGGCTAGGATCATAAGATTTAGGTTTTTGGATCTG
Organism: Physcomitrellopsis africana; assembly: GCA_036785485.1. Lineage (NCBI taxonomy): Eukaryota > Viridiplantae > Streptophyta > Bryopsida > Funariales > Funariaceae > Physcomitrellopsis > Physcomitrellopsis africana. The sequence continues at coordinate 31,806 of JAWRVF010001772.1, read as the reverse complement.
GTTTAGGTGAAAATTTTGTGTGATTTGCACTTTTAATGAATAAGTTATAGGCGCTCAAAATTAAGGTGTTGATTTTGGACCTATTGTCACTCTTTTGAAAGATAACTGCCAAGGCGCATTAAGAGAGCAATCAAGGATTGGCGACTGGTGTTGGAGAGAGCACTTTCACGGCTACACTTTTTACATACAGCTTGATAAAATCCAAGCTAGGGTGAAGGAGATATTGGGAGTTGATGCTAGTTCTTACAGACTTAAGGGCAGTAAGTGACCCGCTTACATAGTGGTTACATTTTGAGCTCTAACTTAGGCAATTTGATAGATTTTTGGCTCAAAATTTTCAAGAGTGTATATGTTTATGTCACAAGACTATGTGCAAAAATTTTGTGGCATTAAGATTTTGGTTTTGTGAGATATAAGGAAAATAGTGCTCGGGTGTCTCTGAGCTAGGGTTATAAGCACTTGCTAGGGGTTTTGAGATATCAGACAATTAGAAGTAAATTTATAATTGATTCTTTCTTATAGTGAAACTTAAGAAGATTATCTACACTTTAAAGTAAATTTTATAGAAATTGAATAGTTGGATCATGAGTTATTGGACTCTAAAGTTCAACAAGAAATTAGTCATTGCGGGTGAATAAAGTTTTGAAGGGTTTTTGTGGAAATTTGAACCCTTTTTGTACAAACTTACTTGAATACAAGAGGGTTTACATGTATAACTCCTCTTTTGTGAGATTTTTGTATTATTTGTCTTTTTTATTGAGGACAAACGACTTATTGGATTTTGCCATCAAATTTCAAATAAACTCTCCATAGCCAGGTACCTAGTGTATTCCTAGATAGAAGGCCACGTCATACGACAATGTCCATCTACAACTTCTACATGTACGGATTTAGTTTTTTGTACTAAAGGTATTTTACAATTCTTAACAAATTGTTCATTTAGAAAGCATGCTGAGGCTCCTGAATCTAATAAGGCAAAGGCTCTGCAGTTTTTTGGTCCTAAATATACATCTATTATAAAATAAGGAGAGGGTTCTAAGAAGAAAATAGGACCTTCACTAGGAATTAGATAAGGTTCCAACTGCACGATTCCTATTGTAGCTGGACAAATTTGTTATCTGACATGTTATCTTCTTTGACAACCATACTCCTCGTTTTGTAGTTGTGTTGTTTCTTTGGACAGTGTTGAGCAGTGAGCTTAGGTTCTTCACAATATAAACATAATCCTCCTTGACGACATCAAATCTTTTCTTGTTCAGTAAGAGGTTTAAAACGTGTTGCATCAATTTCATGTCTTCTACTTTTAAATGTATATTTTGTGAGGACGTTGATGTTGCTATTGAATAATAATGTTGAGGCTTCCTTGTACGACTTTCAGATTGAAACTCATAAAGTTGATTGTCACACTTCACAATAAAATCAATTGCTTGACTCAATATTTGAGGATCGGATAAATTGAGCATTAATTTTTTTACCTCATATTATAATCCATAGAGAAACTGGTTGATGAGTGCAACATCATCCCACTTAATATCAGTCACTAGTTGTCAAAATTGTGAAGTGTATAATGACATTGATCGATTGTCTTGTCATAGGATGTGAATCTTGTTGGTTGGAACATGGATTACATCATGTTCTCTATACATAGATCAGAATTCCGCTAAAAATACCTCCAAATTATCCAATATTAGATCACGTCATTCAAGAAAAGATGAAAACCACGATAAAACAGAACTCGAAAGTAACGTTCCAATAAACCTAACTTGAGATCCTTGTGTAGGATAACTTTGAAGTTGAAGTTCAATCACCAATTGTATCTGATTGACAAATCCTTGAAACTTAGATCTTGTGCCATCAAACTTCTCAAGCAAACTAATTTTTGATTCTCTAATGCTTAAACGGTGCTCCATCATAGGTGATGTAATATAGTTTGATGTAGATATTGATGCAGCTCCAACCATCTCTATATCTTCACTTCCTGCTAATCTTGTTGCTCCTTGTGGTGGTAAACTGAGTTGATGCATTGCAAGCATTAGCTCTCTCATTTGTTCTTGCATTTATGCCATTGCACTCTTCATTTCCGTAAGCTCTGCCATGATAATATAATAGAAAGGAAGGTGTCTACTCTCGCTTCAAGAAATGTAGAATAACACACTCAAAAGAAAAAATTCTAGAAACAATATCAGTTTAGAAGTGGATACTCCACAACTTCCAAAATGCTTATGTCTTATCAAAAGAAAGGGATAATCCACTTTTAATCAAGAAGAGACAAAACTCTGATATTATATGTGTACTCTTGTCAATTTATCAGGGACATGAACTAAGAAAAGATATATAATCTAATAAAAATTGTATCAAAGAACAATCACAAAATAAGAATCAAAAGATATGTATATTCAAAGGTAAACTAGAATGGCTATTGCCAAAGACTGGAAACATGAAGATTCTTGAAACTAGACTAGGATTAGGAAAGGAATTGACAAGAGTGAAGAGGGCTTTACTCTCGCCTCTATAAATACTATCTAACTAAGAGCTACATGGCGGTATTCTATAGGACCTCATACACATGTCTAATTTGTAAGACACATGTCAAACTTGTACGATAAGTTTTTCACATGTGCGCCAAATACTTGGCTTGTTTTGCAAGCTACCAACATGTGTGACACATGGCTAGCTTGTTCTACAAGCTACCAACATGTGCGCCATGTGGCTAGCTTGTTGACAAAGTTTCTAACCTACCAATCACCTATAGACATGTATAAGGGTGATTCCATGTCTATAAGCTTCTAAGAAGCTTCTCTATCAGATATTATCAAATCAACTTATTTTATCTATTTCTATTGATCTATATTACTTAGATAATTTACTGGAATAAATCTTATGTCCATGACAGTATCATATATGTCGGTAGCTTGTGGAATAAGCTAAATATATGGCGCATATATAAAAAACTTGTTTTACAAGTTTGACATGTGTCTTACAAATTAGACATGTGTTGGAGGTCCTATAGAATGCTACCACATTGTTCTTAAGTATATAATATATATAGAAACAAGAGTGAAGCCTTCTTCACTCTTGTTAATTCCTTTCTTGTTTCTAGTCTAGCTCAAGAGTCTTCATATTTTTTTAATCTTTGGCAATAGTCATTCCAATTTTTTCTTGAATATATATATATATTTTATTTTTATTTATTTATTTATTTATTTTTGATATAGATTTCACTGATTTATGTATCTTCTTTCAGTTCATATCCTTAACAAATTGATAAGAGTGTGCATATAATATCAAAGCTTTGTCTTTTTTGATTAAGAGTAGATTATCTTTTTTTTTTAAAAATAAGATATAAGCATATTAAAATTTGTGGATTATTCACTTTTAAACTGATATTATTTTTATTTTTATTTTTATTTTTGTTTTTTTATTCTTGAATATTTTATTATGTAGTGAGAGTAAAAACTTTTCTTTCTATTATATTATCATAGTAGAGTTTGCTGAAATGAAGAGTGCAATGACACAAATACAAGAACAAATGAGAGAATTAATACTTGCAATGCATCAACTCAATGTACCACCATAAGAAGCAATAAGATTAATAGGAAGTAAAAATATAGAGATGATTGGAGTTGCTTCAATGTTTACACCAAGCCATATTATTTTACCTATGATGGAATACTATTCAAGCATCAAAGAACCAAAAATTACTTTACTTGAAAAGTTTGATGGCACTAGATCTAAGTTTCAAAGATTTATCAGCTAAGTACAACTGGTGATTGAACTTCAACCTCAAAATTATCCAATTCAAGGATCACAAGTCAGATTTATTAGAATACTATTTTTAGATTCTATTTTATCATAGTTTTTATCTTTTTTAAATAATATGATCTAATATTAGATAATTTGGAGATATTTTTAGTAAAGTTTTGATCTATATATAGAAAATATGATATAATTCATGTTGTAACCAATAAGATCCATATCTTGTAAGAAAGTAATCAATTAGTTACTTTACATGCTTTATAATTTTGATAATTAGTAACTAATATGAAGTGAAATAATGCTACATTCATCAATCAATTTTTTTATGAATTATAATATGAGATAAAGAAATTGACATTCAACTTATCCAATTTTCAAACATTGAGTCAAGCAATTAACTTTGTTGTGAAGTATGACAATTAATTTTTTGAATTTTGATCTGAAAATTGCAAAAGAGAGCCTCAATGTTATTATAATACAATGGCAATATTGATGTCTTCTCAATATGTACATTCAAAAGTAAAAGATATGCAAATTGAAGTAGTATGTTTTAAACCTCTTACTGAACAAGAAAAGACTCGTTGTCATCAAGAAGGATTATGCTTATATTATGGAAAACTTAAGTACACTGCTCAATATTATTCAAAGAAACAATACAACTATAAAATGAGAAGTACAATTGTTAGAGAAGACAATATATTGGAAAACAAATTTGTCTAATTACAATAGGGACCGTGTAGCTAGAATCTTATACAATTTCTAATAAAGATCTTATGTTCTTCTTAGAACCTTTTTTTTTTTGTAATAGATGTGTATTTGGAACCTAAAAATCACAAAGCCTCTACCTTCTTAGATTCAAGAGCTTAAGTGCATTTTCTAGATGAAGAATTTATTAAAAATTATATAAAACCTTTAATATAAAAAACTAAACCTGTACATATAGAAATCACAGATTATTATTTGTTATTTTTTGGAAATATTACTTATAAAATCTTTTTTATAAATGTAATAATAGATGGTCATAATAGTTATGTAATCTTTAATATAATTAAATCTCTTTCTAATTTAATTATTTTAGATTTATCATGGCTAAAAAAGTATAATCCTTGAATAGATTGGATTTCTTGTAGACTTGATTTTTTTCAAAGTATTAGTAATAGTCTTATTAACTAAGTGAAAAGCCATAAGTCTAGCATAATAAAACCTATACTTGTAGGTATAAAAGCTTTTATGAATATAACAAAAGAAAGATCATTTTTTGCTATTTATGCTATATCTATTTTTCATAGTGGAAAGATTTTAAGTGGTACTCTAAGCCAATACTAAGATTATTAAGATATTTTTTTAAAAAAATATATAAATATTCTTTCAAAATATTGTTTATATAATTATTCAATTAATTTCAAAGAAAGAATTCAACCTTTATTTGGACCAATCTACAGTTTATCACAAAATGAGTTGATTGAATTTAAAAAATACAATGATGAGAATTTAGCCAAAAATTTCACACTCCATTCAAAATTTTCAACAAGAGCTCCTATCTTGTTTGTGAAGAAAAAAGATGGATCACTATGGATGTGTAGATTATTGAGGACTCAATATAATTACCATCAAAAATATATATCCTCTACCTTTGATATTTCGACTTTTTGATCAATTGAATCAAACTAAAATCTATACAAAAATAGATCTATGAAGATTGTATAACTTGGTCTGCATAAAAAAATAAGATGAATGGAAGATTAAATTTTGAATAAAGTATGAACACTTTGAATATAATGTTATACCTTTTGGACTCACAAATGTACCAGCTATTTTTTAATATGTTATAAATGATATTTTTTGAAAATTTATAAATAATTTTATTGTTTATTATTTAGACGACATTTTAATCAACTCTAAGAATGTAAAAGAATATGAATTACATATTTATCAAGTGTTATAAACTTAGAAATACAGGATTTTATGCCAAAATAGAAAAATATATATTTTATACTATTTAAGTTAACTTCTTAAGATACATCATTTTGAATGATGGTTTCAATAAGGATTTTAAAAAAGTTCAGAAAATCATAGACTAGATGATTTTAAAAACAATAAAAAATATTCAATAGTTTTTAGAAAAGATTGAATTGATACCTAAGGATCGACCATTTATGGGACATAGTTAAAATCAGATCTCTAGCCACAAAAATGGCCATCAAGGGCAAAATATCTAATCATTTGGAGATTGGTGATTAGGATTTGAAAGCTAGCTTCAAGCTTATTCTAATGATATAAGACTTGTTTCTATAGGATTTGAAAGGACTTTGCAATCATTGTGTAAAGTCAAGATTTGTATTAGTGATTTGGATTTTATGTAATAAAATTAAAGCTAGTACTCTTAACTATTTTATGCAATTGATATAATATCTACAATTGAAAGTTTGATAATATTTAGATTATTAAATATATTAAGGTTGCATAAAAATTTGTGATAATCTAATAGTGTAATTAAGAGGTATTTGATCTTTAGTACGAGGAGATATCAAAAATTAGTAATTTAAGATTGTTTAGGATTTTTATGATGTGTAGAGATCTATTAGTCAAAACAAGGTGAAATTTGATATAATATTAGAAGATTTAGAGGTTAAGCTATTTATCTATTTTGAATTGAAGTTAACAATTGGAGAAGGAGAAATTGATACTGGAACAACTATATCAACTTTCAAGTTGATAGCTCAGTGACAGTAATGCGGATTTTGAATTTTTTTTTAACAATCTGTAAGCTAGATTGAGCTGAAATTTTCAAAGCATATAGAAGACTTGAAGTAACTAGTATATGCTAAATTTTGCATCAAGTGGACAATTGAATTAAAAGTTACAACTTATTGAAGCTCATTGATTAGGATTAGGACTTGCAAAGAAAAATCAAAATTGCCTAATTGTGAAGACAATAAGACAATTAGAGTTTGTGTATGGTTGAGATTATTAAGAAGAGTGTTTATAAGCACTTTATATTGGTTTTAAGTACTTTTGAATTGAAATTCAAATTTCATTCTTCTTATATAGATAAAATCTATTAAGATTCTTGCATATTTGTAAACCGTAATTTTATCTTCTATAGCTAGGTGCTCGACGCATTCCTAAACAAAATAACACATAATACAACATATGTAGTGAATTTGACATGAATATTTGGAATAGAAGGTATTAGATTTTATTTGTGGTTATTTAGAATTGATGGCGTAAGAAGGCAAGAAGGTTGAATATGGAGCCTTTGATGGAACTTTGAATGGTGCTTTAAGTGGATCTTTGAGTAGAGCTTCAAGTGGATTTTCTACTGGTAGACAAGGTATGTATTTGGATCCAAACATTGCAAATATGTTTTAAGCTTTTATATTATTTATGCAATAGTAACAAGGCAATAATTACTAAGAGGCTTTGGCAATCAAAGCATTACAAGCCATTGTCATGGTAGAGAGAGCTTGCCTCAAAAAAGCACTGGGCTTTTGACTACGATTAATTACTCAATCAAGATCTAAGTATAACAAAACCTCTAAATTTATATAAAAGATTTTTTTATAGGGCTATTGCATCCAATAAATAAGTTTTATTTCCTCAAAATACTCAAAATATAATAAATATTCTAAAACCCTCATTCTGCCATAGGAAGGGAATTTTTTCCGAACTTCAATAATTTATAACTTTTAATCCAATTGTCTAAACCTACTCAAAAATTTACATAAAGTATTGATATATTCTTAAACACTAACACCACAAATTTCAACTATTGATTCATGACCAATCTTTAGATATTGTTAAAACCCTAGCAGTAGCTTCAAATCCTTGTTTATAAATACTTGTATACTAAATTTTTTATATCTCACAATCTAAAAGTCTAAATACTATGAAATTTGATGTATAGCTTTTTAGCATAATAATACACTTTTAAAAAAAAAAATTAGACATATATGCATCTGGGTGCTTAAGATATGGCAAAATCCATCACTATCAATAAAATGGCCTACTTGCTGCCTTGGAATTTGATCTGTTGTCTTTGATTCCTAGTATCTCCTTCTTAAAAACTCCAAATGTACCAATTTTTCTATATCAAGTGTAGAATTTGAAATCATCTCTCTAGTCGTACCTCCCAATCTCCAAAAGCTTTCATACAACTCCTCAAATCCTCAAAAGAGTGACAATAGGTATTATTTGTACATCTTAACTTCAAGCGCCTATTTTTTCCTTATAAAAATTCTAAATCTCTCAATTTTATATCAAAATTATAATAAAAAAACAAGCTTTTTAATCCTAGTCTTTGATTTTCAAATGCTCTCCTTGAAGTTGCCAAAACTCTTATTCTCTTCACGAGCAGCCTCTTCAAAGCCTATTGAGCATGACCATTAACCAATAGGAATGAAGAACTTCATCCCTTATCTTCATTCATCCACAATTTGGCTTCATCCTTCCAAATAAGCCTCTTAGTAGTTTAATTCATCTTCTTTGGATCCCAATTGCCTCTCAAGGCTTTATACTAAATATTTAGGTCCTATATAATTTAAACACCATAACCAAATTAAATAAAAATCTAAAATAAAGTTTCTTATACCAATTCCCTTTAATTTACTTTTTTAACTATTCTAACATATATTAGAATTTATAAACATATTATACATTTTAATTAGTTTTTACATATTGTAAGGAATCACAATACGACACCGTGGTTAATAAGGTTGACTAGTTTAATAGAAGGGATATTTCTAAGTATTTGAGATGTTATGTGTGGGAAATAGAATTGAATCATGTTCCTAAAAAAAAGATGGTTCTATCATTTGAGCTTGCCATAATATCGGATGTAAAAGAATATGTGAAATTGATTATAAAATAATTTAGAAGTTTTTGAGAGACATTCTCTCATACATTGAAAGATGAGTATTTCTTGAAAGACTCTAATTAGGTGACTAAGAAATCATTTTTGGAATAGATTGAGCATTCTAACAAGAAATTGTAAGCTACCAAATTATTAAAGGAGTTTAAGAGGTAATATTTTTTATTATCAAAAATAGAAAAGATAACATTGGGATTAAAAAAAGTTAAATTATTTTTTTAAGTAATTGATGGTAAATTACAAGAAAAATTAGAAATTCTTTTTAAAGATAAAGAAGAAAATGAAGGGCTAACATATAAATGGAAAGAAGTTAAAGATGTAGTGGGATTACTTCCAAAAAGAAAAAGGAGAAAGAATAGGATTGATATTCAAAGAGTTGTGCAAGTACTTAAAATTCAAGTGCCTACTTCATGATCAATAATACATACTGTCCGACCTTCAATGACTATATCAAAAAAAAATGATGTAGAAATTAAAAAAATTATACATGGGATGTGCGATCTTCAAATCAAATTTGTAAGGCTTAAAGAGAAGACTTTTGCAATAAGTTCAAAGGCTACTTCTAAGCAAGGATATGTACAAAGATGTATTTGGTGTGATGATGATTCTCATTCTTAAAAAGATTGTGGTGAATTCAATAAAATGGTGCAATAAGGCATTATTTTTTTAAAAAGATAGAAAAGTAGCATTAAAAGATATTGGTGATTTTTTCTAAAATAATTTTAGTAAGGGAAGTATGAAAGCATTAATTAGAGCTTATTTGGCAGCAAATGGGATTGTCACAATGGAAGTTGCAAGTTATGGTACTAGAGTGGATGATAAAAACAAACAAGATTTTTTTGGAAATATTAAATCAAGTAGACTTTGATCTTCTGCTATTTTTATAATATATAAAAAGAAGATGCTACGGAAAGCTTTATTGAGAACTGTTGCAATAATTTGTAGAATTACAAATTGAGAAGATTTGTAGAAGCTTTGTCAATATATACTTATATTGCTAAGAGCCAATGTGAAGCTTTGATGGAAGAAAAGAAAAGATGGAATTTTGATGATATAAGAGAAGAAAATTCTTCCAAGAGGCAGACTTGAAGAGATAAGGCTTGTAAGATGGCTTTACAAGAGTTACCAATGAAAGATGCTTTAATAGCATTAAAAAAAAAAATCAAAAAGACACAGAAAAAAAAAAAAAATCAACAACTTACAAACTGCTCTTTGATATTAAAGCAACAAAAAATTTAAATAGAGTGCTTGAGTAACGTATGCTGAATGCTAAAATTGAACTTACATTGAAGGAGATTTTGAAAATTATAAAAAAAATAAATTTATGATATCATTATTAATAGTATTAAGCGGAAGAGACAATTAATGGATAAAATTGGATTAAATCATGTTATTAATGTACGTATATGTGAGGATGAAGAAGATGAATTTGATAATTATTACAAATAATCAACAAGTGAAGGAAGGAGCCATAATCAAAGAGAACATTTTGATGATTAAAGTAATAAGAATTTTAAGTTATTATACTCAAAACCATTGGATTAGACTAACTACAAATACATTAGTGAAAATTGGAAATATGGATGAGTCGATTGTTACTTTAATTGAGTACAGTTTGAAAATAAATCTTATATCTAAGGATCTTTATATGAAGCAAAAGTGGCCAATTGATATACAGTATGGATGGATAATATAAGCAGCTAATAATATACAAGGTGAATTATATGGTACTTGTCCAGATGTAAAAATTCAGATTGATGATATTGCAATGGAGCAAAATTTCTTTGTTGAAGATCTTTATATAAAGCGAGATTATGGAGGTACAGAAAAAGAAATACTCTTGTAAAATATAAGTGCCTTTGATACAAGTTTTATTGGTATTTTTAAAAATAGAAGTATTATATATAAGAAAATTACAGATTTTTAAAAAAAATTAAAAAAAATTAAAAAAAATTAAATAATATTAAAAAAGAATTATGTGAATTTAAAACATTAGAGAATGGTGAAAAGATTTTTTATATTTAAAAAGAAAATAGATTGAAAGATTCTTTGGAATTGATTATATTGTTTGGATTAGGAGATGATAATAAGGTTGTGTAAATTCATTTAAAGAAAATTTATTCTATACTTGAATCTTTTCAAATATCAAATATTATGGTTGAAACAAAATATAAGACAATAGATAAGAAGGTGAAACTTGTTGTTGGACCTTTGTTAGAAGATTTTGAAGAACAAATAAAAAAAACATCAAAGAAAAAGAACTTAAGGGATCTAAAGAATATAAGACACAAGTTTATTAAAGAGACTTTTGAGGAATTGAAGATTGATTCTGATGGTTTTTTGTTATTAGAGGAAATTATGTACTTCAAAGAGATGTTAGCAAAACAAGGTAAATCATTTGTTTTTGAATTTCATAAAATTAGGTATATGGATTCAAATATTATAATTCCAATAGTTATTTTCACTATACCACATATGCCTTGGAATTTAAAGCCAATTCCAATATCAAAGGCATATTTTCCAAATTTGATGGAATTATTGAAAGAAAAGATGAAGATCAAGATTTTGGTGCCTTCTTTTGCACCATATTCAAGTCAATGGTTTATGCTGCCTAAGAAAAATGGATCATTACAATTTATTCAAGATATACAACTAATAAATGTAATAACTATCAGAAATGCAGGAATTGAATCAATAGTAGATAAATTTGCTAAAGTATTTGCATGAAGGGCAATCTATTCAATGTGTAATTTGTATTCAGGCTATGACAAATTTCAACTTGTAAAAGAGAGTAGAGACATGACAATGATGAGAATACTACTTGGGCTAGTTAGAATGTATACTTTTTCTCAAGGTGCTACTAACTTAGTTGCACATATGATGAATGAGATGAACAAGGTATTGAGGGATTTTATTCCTAATAAAACTATTTTTTTTTTAGATAATATTCTTATAAAATGGTACAAGAAAGAAGACGAGGATGAAACTTTAGATAAGAGGGGATGTTGCAAATATATTATTAATCATATACAAGATTGTGAAAAGATATTGACTCGGCTTGAAGAAGCTTATGTTACATTATCAGGTATAAAATCTATGTTTGGAATATATGAAGTTATAATTACTAGACATTTATGTAGATTTTAAGGAAAGAAACCAAATCCACCTAAGATTCATACAACTGAGAGAATGAAAGAGAATTGCAGTTCTTTAACAAAGGTATGAAGGTTTTTGGATGCATGTATATTTTATCATATTTAGATTCCTCACTATGTTCATGTAATAAATCCGTTGTATGAATTATTACATAAGGATTATTTAAATAGAAAAAAAAAAATATCAAAGCAATGCAAAAATTAAAAGATTTATTGACGTCACCTTTAATATTGAGAAAAATTGATTATAAATATAATAGACCAGTGATTTTTATAGTGGATACTAGTCCAATTGCCATTTGATAGATTGTAAGTCAAGATGATTCTAATGGATACAAATTTATAGTTTGATATAGAGCTAGGATTTTAAGTATTTGCTAATGTATATATTTATAAGTGAAAAGGAAATTATAATGAGTTATTTCAACTATGAAAGCTAAAAAATATTATTTAATTAGAAAAATAGTGGTAATTAAAATAGATTATTTATCATTATTTAGAATTATTATTAATTATATAATATCAAATATTATAATGTTGAAATGGATTCTTTATATTAAATCATTAAATTTAGAATTTAGGCATGTTGTAAGAAAAAATAATCCAATAGCAAATATATTATCTTGAATAAAATATAATGGAAAAGATGAGATGATTGAAGATATGGATGATGTGAGTACAAAATTTTATTCAGTTTCACAATTGAACAAGGAAGATAAGCTATTTTATGAAAAAATTATAAAAGAGAGTTATTAGATATTAAATATTATTTGAGTAAATTAATCAAGCATACTAATTGATTAATTGAAAAATTTAAATAAATTAAAAAAAATAATACAAATTTATATTATAAGGAAGTTTTCTATAGAAAAGGACAAAATCAAACATTGGAATATTACAAGTAGTAGGTACCAAGGAAGATCAATAAAAACTATTCAAGGAGTTTTATAATAGTCTTTAGGTAGGACATAGAGAAATTTGGGCTATTTTTGCTAAATTGAAAGAACAATATTGGTAGAAGAATATGTATCAAGATATAGCTTTATTTGTATAATCTTTTGTAACTTGTCAAATATATTCAAATATATGATATCAAGATGATTTACATCCAACATATTCTTTGGCTATTCATTTTAAATAGATTATAGATTTGGTTATTATACCAATGAGACTATAGCAACTGAAATATTTAATTTTGGCTTGTGAAGATTTATCAAACCAAGTAAAAGACAAGGTATTAAATACAAAGTCTATAGAGGAATCTGTAGGTTTTTACTTGAGGATGTTATTTGTGGCTATGGATGTGTGAAAAAGATTACTATAGATCGTAGGGAATTAGATGTATATGAAGCTCATGAATTCTTTAGGAGATGTCAAATTAAATTATTATTGACTACTACTTGTAATCTAGAGGAGAATGCAAAGAGTGAACGTAAACATCTATCAATTGTAAAAGCTTTGGTTGAAGTTTGTAATAGAAGAGTAAAAGAATGACCTTGATTTTTATCTTATGTATTATGGATTGATTAAACAATATATAATTCAGTGATAGAATATATGCCAATGGAACTCATGACAGATTAAAAACCTATTATGCCAATTGAAGAACATGTGCCAACTTGAAATATGCTTCTTTAGGAAGATGGATTAAGAAGAAAAGAGTTGTTAGTTATTAGAATTTGGCAACTTGAATAAAGATTAGAAGATGTGGAGTTGACATTTAAAAGTTTATAAAAAATAAGGCTTAGGAATAAGGCTCGATTTGATAAACAATATCGATTGAGGCCTAGAGCAATTGAAGAAGGTGATTTGGTACTTTTTTATGATAGCAGTTTAGATAACTAGCATAATACTTTGCAAAAGTTTTCAAAACATTGGTTTAGATTACATATAGTAATAATAATCTATGACAATGCCACATATTCATTAAAGGAGTTGGATGGTATAAGGTTGAAAATATCTATTATTGAGAAGTAAGTAAATATTTTTAAAAGATGAGATAGAGAAATCAATGTGGAGTATTATGTTGAAGATATCAATGATTATGAAGAAGATAATTACATTGAAATGGATGATGAATATGATGATAAAGAACTTAATGTAAAAAATAAAGAGATGGCATGATGCCAACTATGATATATAGTTTATTTGGTGCATATCAGAGATTGCGCAAGTTTAGAGGGGGTGGATGTCGTGTTATAACACATTTGTATAGTGAAATATATAAACAAGCATGATTTTTTACTTAATATTTAATCATCTTAGTTCAATAGGAACTTAATATACTTAAAAAAGATTTTATGAAAGCCTCTTAGATTTATTTTTCTTATTTTAATAGCTAATAGATCAAAATTAGTTATTAATTTTTCCTTCTAGGTTGTAGAAACTCTTTCATTACTTTTAAAAAGCCATAAATTAATAAAAATAAAATAAAAATAATAAATAATTAATATGGTTGATACTAGGATTAAGTTGAAGATAGGATTGAGCTTAAAAACCTTTAGACTAAATTGAATTGATATCCAAGGGTTGACCATTTATAAGACAAGGTCAAAATCAGATCTCTAGCTATAAAAATGGCCAACAATGGCAAAATATCCAATCATTTGGAGATTGGTCACTAGGAATTCAAAGCTAGCTTTAAGCTTATTCTAAAAGTATAAGATTTGTTTCTATAGGATTTGAAAGAACTTTATAATCATTATTTAAAATCAAGATTTGTATTGTTGATTTGGATTTTATGTAATAAAGTTAAGGCTAATACTTTTGGCTATTTTATATAATTGGTATAACATCTATAATTAAAAATTTGGCAATATTTGGATTATTAAATATACTAAGATTGCATGAAAATTTGTGATAATCTAATAGTGCAATTAGAAGGTATTTGATCTTTAGTATGAAGAGGTACTAGAAGTTAGGAATTTATGATTGTTTGGGATTTTTATAATGTCTAGAGATCTATTAGTCAAAACAAGGTGAAATTTGGTATAATATTTGAAGACTTGGACGTCAAGCAATTCACCAATTTTGAATTGAACTTAATAATTGGAGAAGGAAAATTTTTTGCTAGAACATTTGCATTAACTTTCAAGTTGGCAGCTAAGTGATATTAGTACGGGTTTTGAATGTTTTTTCATAATCTGTAAGTTGGATTGAGTTGAAATTTTCAAAGCATATAGAAGACTTGAAGTGACTAGTATGTGCTAAATTTTGCATCAAGTCAACAAATGGTTTAAGAGTTACAGCTTGCTGAAGCTCATTGATTAGGATTAGGGCTTGCAAAGAAAAATTGAAATTACCTAATTGTGAAGGTAACAAGACAATTGAAGTTTGTATATAATTGAAATTATTATGAAGAGTATTTTTGAGCACTTTGTATTGATTTTAAGTACCTTTGAATTGAAATTCAAATTACATTTTTTTTATATGGATAAAATCTATTAGGATTCTTGCATATTTATAAACCACAAATTCACCCTCTATAGTTAGATGCTCAATGCATTTTCAAACAAAACAACATATAATATAACTGCATCAAATTTTTCAAGGTATTTTTTATAAAAATAAACTCATCAAACTTTGATTTGGATACAATATTGTCACAAATGGGAGTAGATGACAAATTCCACCTAACAACTTTTTTATTCAAGAAATTTTTAATATTAAAGAATAACTACAAAATCCATGATAAAGAACCTCTTATAATTGTGGATTCTTTTTAAGAATGGTATCATTATCTAGAAGATACTTTTAATTCAATCACCATTATTGTAAAGGAGAGAGCCCTCTTCAAGAGGTCATTGGAATCATCATTGTTTATTAAACAAAGAAAAAGAATCAGTGAAAACGCAAGAAAATAAAGAAATTAGAAGTAAATCCTTAATTTATTATCTTTTGATTTCTTTTAAATTCCTCTAAAATTTCCTTGAATGATATCATGTTCAACATCCCTCAGATTTTTTTAAGATTCCCTTGGAGATATCTTAGATAACACCCCTCAGATTTTTTTAAGATTTTCTCAGAGATATCTTAGATAATATTCCTTAGATTTTTTTAAGATTTTTTTTAGAAATACCTTACTTCATATTCCTAAGATTTTCTTAATATTTTCTCAGAGATATTGTGCTTAATACTCCTAAGATTTCTTTAAGATTCTTTCAATATTTTCTCAAAGATACCTTGCTTAACATCCGTAAGATTTTCTTAAGATTCTTTCAAAGATATCCTTCATTCATTCCAAAAAAACCTTTTAAAATCAAAAGAAAGAAAAAAATAATAATTCTTAATTATAATCCTAAAAGAATTTAAATAGCTGGCTATCTGATATCCGGATAATATCTGACATATGCAAATACTTACTTGATACTTGTTTGATATCCTATTGATATCTAGATCTGAGATATCCTGATATAAAAGATTTCTTAATTGATATCCTAATACCAAAGATTTTTTAGTTAATACCTTGATATCAAATGATTCTTTAATTATTCTTTAAAATATTTTATAATTCAATCCTATCTTTTTTTATTTTTGATCACACTATAGTTTGGAATTGACTCTATTTTAATCCTATTCACATTATAATTCTAAAACTAATTCTATTTTATTTCTATTCACACTATAGTTTTAGAAATAGCTCTATTTTATCTCTATTCACATTATAATTTTAGAACTTATTCTATATTAATCATTTTTATAATATAATTTTTATACATACCTATTCAATATTGATACACTTGCCACAAGTGCATTATGACATTTATCTCCCCTCTCTTAAACATGTGCATCCTCCAATATATGCCATCTTATTCTTCTTCATTCTTACTTGCTTCGGATTCTTCTTCTTTCCAATCCTCTTCCATTAGTGGTTCTTAAGTTAATTTTTGAGCTTCTAATCTTTGAATATCTTCTATATAAATTTTTCCGTTCTTTTTTTTAAATAGCTTAATCTATTTTCCAACAATTCTAGACTTTAATGGTGTTCTATCTAATTCTCTTAAAGAATAGATTGTATTATCAAATACCTCAATTATTACATATGGTCCAAATCATCTTCTGTAAAACTTTCTTAAAGCACTATGTTGATAATCTAATGTGTTATCAAATATAAGTATCCAATCACCAATTTGTATAGGATTTGGTCTTAATTTATGTGTTTTATCAATTTTTTTATTATTTTCTAACCTTGTATCCTTTAATTTTCTAATAGCTTTTTAGTGATCCTCAAGTAGCTTTTCTAATTGTTTCATTTGAAGCTCTAATAATCTATCCTTCTTACTTAAGAATATTCAACTAGGCATACTCTCTTTAGTTGACATCATAGGTTTCTGACCCATCATCAATTCTATTGGCATATAACATGTAATAAAGCTATGTATGGTTCTATCTACCTATAAGGCAAATGATAGCAATTTAGGCCAAAGTTTAACTTTATCTCTGTATGCCTTAACCAAAGCTTGAATTATTGAAAGATGTCTTTTTTCAATCTTTCTATTAGCCTTTAGATTGTAGATTATAGTCATCTTCAATTAGACTTTGTATCTTTTAAAAAACTCATGAGTTCTTGTTGCATCTAGTTTATCCTTGTTTGTCTTTATTCTTATAATGATTCTAAAATGATACACTATATCTTCCAAAATAAATTTATAGACTAATTCTATGGACTTACTTTTTAAAATCCTTCCTTATATATAATTTGACAACTCTTCACATGCCAAAATCAAATATTTTATATTCCATATACTAGTTGGCATAACAATCAAGTCTAATATCTATTGAAAGTGTATATTAGATGAATAAGTAGAGTACAAACCATCTCTGTGTCTAATCTTTGATTGCAATTGACATTCTAAACAAGAATTTATAAACTCTTCCACATCTTTATACATATCTTTTTACCAATACCTTTTTTTAATCTTGATGAAGATAGTCCATACTTCTTTATGTCTAATCCATAATGTATCATAAAATTTTCTTAAAACTTGATACTTAGTCTCAACATCATGAATAACCTTCAAAAGAATCCCATCTATTTTTTTGGATCTCTTCCACAAGAGTCCTTCCTTCAAAATATATCCATAAGGTTAATATCTAATATCTTTAAAATAATTTTTAGTCCAACCTTCTTCCTTCTTTAAAGTATTCAAGTATAAATCAATGTTCTGCAATTTGTCTTTATACAAATTCATATTGAAAGGTAAGATTTTACTAATAGGATCTTCTATTTCTATTACATATGTATAATCCATTTCAATCCTATTATCCTTATCATAAACAAATATTTTCTCTTCATAGGAATATCTCGCTCTAGACAACATATTTGCAATATAGTTCTTCTTTTCAAAAATATGTACTAAAGTAAGATTCATAGCTTTGATATATACTATCTATCTGAACATAGCAATATCAAGAGTTGAACAATTTGATATCATATCTAGTAAAGGTAAATAATCTATCTTCAAAACTACATTTGCTCTAATCAAATAATTTCTTTCAATCTTTAGGACACTTAAAGCACTCTAGAGTTTTTTTTTAACTTGAGGATAAGTTTTTTGTCTCTTAGTAAAAACTCTAGCTCCAAATTTGATAACAAATCTATTATCCTCATTGTCATCTTATCCAATAGCCCATACAATGGCTATTGGATTTGTACCAATAGTCACAATTATTAGTTTCTCACACTGATAATGTATTTGCTTCAATATTAGTGGTAATTTCAAAACGACTTTTAATCCCTTCATGGCTTCATCTTGCTCTTACCCTCAAAAAAATCTTTTATCTTTTTTTAACAACTTGTATAAAAATTCTACTATGTGGCCAAAATGAGATATCCAAATATGATAAAAATAATATGTTCTTGAGAATCTTTTTATTTTAGTTATATTCTTACATGGCTTCATACTTGAAATTGCATCAACCTTCTTTGGATTAGATTTTCTTCTATAAAAACCACAGATGCCTAACCACAATTATCTGATTAATTTTAAAACTTAATTTTTTAAAAGATAGAGTTAAGTTTACCTCTTCAAGTCTAGTCAATATGTGATCAACATCATCAATGTGTTTCTTTACAAATATCCTACATCCATCTTTATCTAACCTTCTTGGCATAGGAATCAACTTCAAATCCCATGATACATGAAGTACTGTGAAAATAACCATAGGTCCAAGCATACTTGGATCAACACAACTAATTTGTTTTGGTACGAGGATAAAAGCCTTACAATGTTTTGATATCATTTTTAAAAACTTCATCCTCTCTTCTTTAATCAGAAATTCACTTCTTCCAATCTTCAACTTATCCAATGATTTTCAAATAAACTTACAACCAATCTTCTTTGGTTTCCTAAGACTTGGTTCCCTTGCTATTTTTTCAATATGTTTTAAAATATCAAGAGGTAATTAAGCAACAATCTATTATACCTTCTTAGCTATAATTTTGTACTTGGTATTAATCCTTACTTCTTATTCAATTCCACAATCTTTAGCTATCTTCACCTTAGAAGCGGATTTCCGAATTGCCTCATATAATTCCCTTGAATGTAAATCCATAATTATTCTTTTATGTTCATTCAAACCTTTTCCAAACAACAAGCTTTCTAAGACCTTTAAAACATTGTTAAAATCTTCTTCTAAACCTTCTTCATCAATCATTTCAAAAATAAATTCATCATTTAAAACCAAATCCATGTTTTTTAATTTTTTTCAATTTTTCTTCATACATCTTCAATATTTACCATCTAAATCCTCAATTCTTGAAAACTTCAAAATTCTAAATTTTGTATAATTTAAAAATCTATTTTCAAATCTATCTACATTGAGAAGTATAAAATTAGAAGACTTATCTATACCCTTGGACTTCCCATCCTCAAAGATGCTCTTCAAAAGCTCAAAAAATCATTACTAATTTTTAAAAAAATTTCTTCTAATTATTTTTTATTTCTTTTATTATTGATTATTATAGTTAAAAATTATACTGACCTCTTTCTATCACAACTTTTAATCCTTATATAATGTTAGCCATCATCTATTACTTTAAGTTTTATTCTTATAGCTATAATATATGGCTGTTCTAAAATCATAGGATAGGCAATAAAATCTTGTATAAAAATTTTTTGCTCCACCTCTATATTTCCAATTCTTATTCTAACTGCTAGACATGCTCTATATAGTTCACTCCTCTCATTATTTGTAGCCTTATTATCCATCTATGATTGGTATCAATAGGCCACATTCTCCTTTTATAAATACTCTTAAATATTATGTTGATTTTAGACCCATGATCACCTAATGCTAGATAGATTTTCTTACAATCTTCAATCCTCACCTTGACTTTAGTAGTAGTCGTAGCCTAATATATATATAAAAAAATACAAGATTTTTTTCAACTTCTATCCTTTTATATTTTCAAATTGAGGTCTTTACTTGCTAACATCCTATATTTTTGGCCTTCTCTACTCTACATCCAATTACTTTAACCTCTTTTATATGCATCTTGTTGATAGAAGTATCAAAGGCACTAGGTTCCTCAAATCCCTTTTTTCTATTGTCGTATTATATATTGTCCTGTTTGAGAATGCGCCGAGCACCTGGTTGTGGAGGATGAAGTTGCAATTCACAAATATCTAAGAACCCTGAACAAGTTTCATTTGTATAAGAAGAATATGATTGAATATCAATACGAGAGTGCTTAAGTTAATATAAAGTGTATAAAAACACTCTTCTTGATAACTTCATCTATATATAAGGTCCAATTGCTTTGTTACTTGTCATAATCAAATAACTAAGATTTCTCTTTACAAGTCCTAATCTTATTTAGTGAACTTCAATAAGATATAATTCTTAATTTAACCATCAACTTAGTATGAAACTTTGCATATAAATGTAAATATAAGTCTTCTATATGCTTAGATTGCTACAAATTTTTATTCAATCTTAGCACATTCAATCATGCACATATTATCAAATTTTTAACTATAGATATCACTTCAATTGCACACATTGTCAAATTTTCAACCATAGATGTCACTTCAATTGCACACAATAGCTAAAAGTGTTGGTCCTAACTTTATTGCATAAAAACTTAACCTCCAGTACAAATCTTGATTTTAAATAGCAATTGCTAAGTCCTTTCAAACCTTACAAAAATAAGCCTAATGTTTCTGGAATGAGCTTGAAGCTAATACTCCAACTCTAATCGCTAATCTTCAAATGATCTGACACCTTATCCTTGGTGGCCGTTTTTGTAGCTAGATGTCCAATTTCAACCCTGTTCCATACACAGTTGACCCCCGGATATCAATCCAACTTATTCTAAAGATTTTTAAGCTTGATCCTACCTTCGACTTAATTCTAGTATCAACTATACTAATTATTTACCTCCTCTATTCTATTTTTATTAACTTATCGCTTTTTAAAATTAAAGAAAGAATTTTTACAACCTAGAAGAAAAATTTAATAATTAATTTTTATCTATTAGCTATTAAAATAAGAAAATAATCTAAGAAACTTTTATAAAATCTTTCTTAAGTATCTTAAATTCCTATTGAACTAAGATACTTGAATATTAAGTAGAAATCACTATTGTTCATGTTTTTCACCACACAAATATGTTACAATATGACACCACTAAGTTCCTTCTTATTTTCAAATACATTCACATCACCAATAGAAGAATTTTCATGCCCTTAATTCTATACACCTCTTTCTTTGCTATCACCAAACAAGGCAAACACTTGTATCTCTTTTTTTTCTTTTATTTCTTTTGTATCTACCAAAGCCTTTATCATCATTACTTCAGATGTCATCTACCTCTTTTTCTTAATAACATCAATAATAAATTCATGAAATTCCAATTTGTTATTCTATCTATTCCAAGAATGTTCTCTTGATCACCTTCTTTAAACCTTCTTCAAGAAATTCTTCCCTTAAAATTTCTTCATACTGATTACAAGAATTTATATCATCTCTATATAAGCCCTTGGCTCTTTTTTTGACTTTAAGAATGCAAGTAAGTATAAAATTCAAAGACATCCTTCTATAGAAAATTTGATATATTTTCATTTTACCCATATAAATTTTGATATACTAGGATATGTTTCTTCCTTTAAATCTCCTTGCTTGATTGATAATAGACTGTAGAGTCTTAGAAACATTCTTTTTCTCCATTTGCACGTGCTGCATCTTTTATTGTTCCTATAATTGCTTTTCCATATACTTTAAAAGTGCCTTCAATATCTCCTCAGTATTCTAAGATTCTCATGATGCTCCCATTTTGATGACATCTGATAGCCTTAAAGAATTTATCAATCAAAGCACCAAATATGTTGTGAAGGAGAGAGCCATTTTTAAGAGATCATTAAGATCCTTGCTGCCTATTAAGCAAAGAAAAAGAACCATTGAAAATACAAAAAAAATCAAAAAATCAAAAATAATTTTTTAATTTATTTCTTTTTTATTTCTTTCAGATTCTCCTAAAATTTCTTTAGATGATATTCTATTCAACACTCTTCAAATTTTCTTAAGATTCTCTTGAAGATACTTTGGATTACATCCTTTAAATTTTTTTAAGATTCTTTCAAAGATACCTTAGAAAACATCCCTTAGATTCTTTTAAGATTTTCTTTAAAATACTTTATTTAATATCTCTCAATTTTTTTTTAAAATTCTCTCAAAAATACCCTGTTTAATAGTCCTAAGATTTCTTTATGATTTCTTTAGAGATACCTTGGACAACACCCTTCAAATTTCTTTATAATTCTTTTGGAGATATCTTGCCAAATATCCTTAAGATTTTCTTAAGATTCCTTCAAAGATATCCTTCACTCATCCCAAAAAATCTTTTAAAATCAAAAGATAGAGAAAAATAATAATTCTTATTTATAACCTTAGAAGAATTTAAATTGGCAACCATCCAATACCTAGACAATATCTAGTATATGCGGATACTCACCTAATACTCACTTGATATCCTATTGATATCGAGTCTGAGATATCTTGATATCAAAGATTCTTTAATTAATATCCTAATATAAAATGATTTTCTAATTATTTTGTAGAATGTTTTATAATTTGATCTTATCCATTTTTATTTCTATTCACACTATAATTTAGAATTAGTTCTATTTTAATCCTATTCACATTATAATTCTAAAATTAATTCTATTTTATCCCTATTCATATTGTAGATATATCACATTGATGTCCTTTTTAGATTTTTTTATCTTATATCTAAAAAAAGAAATTTAACTTTTGATTAATAAAAAATAATTATCTTAAAGCTAGAGTAATTTCATCTTCAAGCAATGAAATCAACATTGACTGTTGATTTAATTTTTTTTAAGCAAGTCCAATCAAGTATGTCTTTATACTCTCTTGTTCATGATATTAAGAATAATTTATTTAAGTCTCATAATATTTTCCAAAAGGTGAAGCACAACTATGTGCTCTTAAAACTTGTCACATCTTCCTTGATGTAAGATATTTTGGATATAACAAGATTTTGGAGCTAATATTAAGAGATTTTTAGTGGCCTCAAATATGAGAGGTTGTTAGAGAGTTTGTACAGTCATGCGATATTTGTTCAAGATCAAAAACTCTTTATCATCAATTTTATAGACTTCTCTAACTATTACCTATACCAGAATAACCTTGGTCTTCTATTTCTATGGATTTTATTATGGACCTTCCAAATTCAAGTTTATATAATTTTATATTTGTGATTGTAGATCATTTCATCAAGATTGCACATTTTGTATTGTATATAAAATCTATCATATATGAAAAAATAACTAAATTCTTCCTTGACAATATCTATTGCTATCATGGATTATTAAAGGATATTATATCAAATAGAGGGATGCAATTTATATTAAGATTTTAAAAAATCTTTTTCAAAATATTAAAGATGGATATAAAACTATCTTTAATTTTTCACCTTCAAATTAATAAATAAAATAAATAAATAAATCAAGTTTTAAACCAATATTTGAAGTGTATTATTAATTATCATCAAGATGATTAGACAACTCTTTTACCATTAATAAAATTTACTTATAATAATTCAATATATTTTTTTATTAAATAAATTTTATTTTTTATAAATTATGATTATTATCCATGACTTGATACTTTTGACTTTTTAAAAGCTGATAATCTTATGATAAAAGATTTGATGAATTGATTCTTAGAGCTATATATAATAATAAAGACACAATTAAAAAGAAATTTAAGAATGATAAAAGATCAATATAGATGTCTATTATAAGAAATAATCTCAATTTTATGTGTGTCATAAGATATAGTCACTTTGTCGTAATATCAAGATTATTTGTCCTTGTGACAAGTTGGATTATTATAGGCTTGAACTATTTCTGATTTATAAATAGATCAATCTGGTTGTTTATTGATTACACCTACCAAAATCTATAAAGATCCATCTTATATTCTATATATTACTACTCGAGTCATATAAGATAATAGATATATAAAGAAGAAGACAAATACCACCACCTCCTATAGAAGTAGACAACAATAAAGAATTTGAGATAGAAATTTTTTTAAATTCAAGATAGAATCAAAATTGGCTAGAATATCTTGTACATTGGTATGGATATGATATTAGTGAATATATATAGGTGCTATCTAGGAATCTAGTAAATGTATTAGCAAAAATCAATACTTTTCATCAATGATATCTATTAAAACCAAGATAAAGAGTAAGAAAAATCTTTGTTATAAAACAAAGCAAGTTCAATAGAATTTTTATTCTATCTTATATCATTATTTGCTATTCTTTTGAATTTTTTAGTGCCAAAGAAATAAAGAATTAACAATTAGCAAATTAAGCTTAAGAGCTATTTTTTGTTGACTTATTGGATAAGATATTACAACTATCACAACCTTCAAGATGACAAAATAGAGATGAACATCCTCAAAAATGACAAGTTGTTCTTCAGATTAATGGCGAGCTACAATATGTTTGGTATCACAATCTTAGAAAAGACTTTCAATGTTTGGTAATACTTTTAGAGGTAGGTACTATTCTTGATGGTGTTCCAAATATTTTCTTTGAAAGAAGTTATGAAGGTCTCAACAATGATCAAATATTAGGGTAGTCCTTCCATCTTGGTATGGGTTACTATCAATGGCTAAAAAGACCTATCAATTATCTTTAAAAAAAATAAAGATTAGAATATGTACCAAATACAATTTGGCGCATCTTGGACTTCTTCAACATGTAATCACTGCTACTCGTAGAACTTATTTCTAGAGGGAAGAATAATGTTACAAACATAAGATTTATTCTAATAATTATCTAGTTAATATAGATATATAGAAATAAATAAAAATAGATTAATTTAATGATATCTTATGAAGAAACTTCTTAGAAGCTTTATAGACATGGTTTTATCTTTATACATGTCTATAGATAATTGATAGGTTAGAAACTTAGCTAATAAGTTAGCCACATATTGCACATGTTGGTAGCTTGTGGAACAATCTAAGTACATGGCACACATATAGGAAACTTATCTTACAAGTTTAACACGTGTCTTACAAATTAAACGCTTGTTGGAGGTCCTATAGAATGCTACCATATAGCTCTTAAGTAGATAGTATATATAGAGATAAGAAAGAAGCTTTCTTCACTCTTGTCAATTTTTTTCTTATTTCTAGTCTAGTTCAAGATTCTTTGTATTTTTTAGTCTTTGACAATAGCCATTCCAATTTCTACTTGAATATATATACTTTCTTATTTTTCTTTTGTCATTTTTTTTGACATAGATTTTATTGATTTATTCATCTTCTTTCAATTTGTATCCTTGATACCAAAATATGTGGAAAGAACTTAAGTTAAAATTTAATAGATATTTTATTAGATCTTAATAGCTAATAGATTTAGATTAGTTATAAAATTAATATTTAATAATCAAAGATTGATTCATCAAATCAAGCCAAAACCTAATATATAAAAAATCAATTAAATTCACTCTTTTAAAGCTTTTTTCTTATTTCTTTATCTTTCTTTTATTTATAAGATCCAAATATTTAATCTTTCAAAAACTCACAAATCTATTACCAATCAAATCTAAAATCTAAAATCTAAAATTATCTATATTAAAATTTAAAAATAATCTATTTATACCTATTGTCATAGACATAAGATTTACTCTAATAATTACCTAAATAATATAGATCAATAGAAGTAGGTAAAATAAGTTGATTTGATAATATCTAATAGAAAAGCATCTTAGAAGCTTCATAGATGCGGAATCACCTTTATACATGTCTATAGGTGATTGGTAGGTTAGAAACTTTGTCAACAAGCTAGCCACATGGCGCACATGTTGATAACTTATGGAAAAAGCTAGCCATGTGTCACACATGTTAATAGCTTGCAGAACAAGCCAAATATGTGGCGCACATGTAGAAAACTTGTCATGCAAGTTTGACACGTGTCTTACAAATTAGATACGTGTATGAGGTCCTATAGAATGCCGTCACATAGCTCTTAGTTAGATAGTATTTATAGAGGCAAGAGTGAAGCCTTCTTCACTCTTGTCAACTCCTTTCCTGACCCTAGTCTAATTTCAAGAGTCTTCATATATCTAGTCTTTGGCAATAGCCATTCTAGTTTACCTTTGAATATACATACTTTTTGATTCTTATTTTGTGATTGTTCTTTGATACAATTTTTATTAGATTATATATCTTTTCTTAGTTCATGTCCCTGACAAATTGACAAGAGTACACATATAATATCAGAGCTTTGTCTCTTCTTGATTAAAAGTGGATTATCCCTTTCTTTTGATAAGACATAAGCATTTTGGAAGTTGTGGAGTATCCACTTCTAAACTGATATTGTTTCTAGAATTTTTTCTTTTGAGCGTGTTATTCTACATTTCTTGAAGCAAGAGTAGACACCTTCCTTTCTATTATATTATCATGGCAGAGCTTACGGAAATAAAGAGTGCAATGGCACAAATGCAAGAACAAATGAGAAAGGTAATGCTTGCAATGCATCAACTCAATTTACCACCACAAGGAGCAACAAGATTAGCAAGAAGTGAAGATATAGAGATGGTTGGAGCTGCATCAATATCTACATCAAACTATATTACATCACCTATGATGGAGCATTGTTTAAACATTAGAGAATCAAAAATTAGTTTGCTTGAGAAGTTTGATGGCACAAGATCTAAGTTTTGAAGATTTGTCAATCAGATACAATAGGTGATTGAACTTCAACTTCAAAGTTATCCTACACAAGGATCTGAAGTTAGGTTTATTAGAGTGTTACTTTTGGGATCTGCTTTATCATGGTTTTCATCTTTTCTTGAACGACGTGATCCAATATTAGATAATTTGGAGGCATTTTTAGTGAAATTTTGATCTATGTATGAAAAACATGATACAATCCATGTTGCCACTAACAAGATTCGCATCCTACAATAAGGCAATCGATCAATGTCATTATATGCTGTCGTAATACGTGAAGTCTTGCTTGAGAATGCTCCGGGCACCTGGCTGTGGAAGATAAAAAGGAAATACGCTACAACAAAATCCTAACAATTCTAATAGAAGTTATTAAACCTTAACAATATTTTTCAGCTTGATTCAATCTTTAAAAAATTATAAAAGAAGAATAAATGAGTTATACAATAATCATAATAGAAAATAATATATAAAATACTAAATTTAGAAAATACTAAAAATAGAATCTTAAAACCCTAAATCATATCTTATTCAAACCCTAGTCAAACCCTAAGTCAAACCTTGATCAAATCCTAGTCAAATCCTAAGTCAAACCCTAATCAAATCCTAAGTCAAATCCTAGTCAAATTCTAATCAAACCCTAAGTCAAACCCTGATCAAACCCTAACCCTAATGAAATCCTAACTAAATCCTAAATCCAAATCCTAATCGAACCCTAGTAAAATCTTAAACCCTAAATCCTAGCCAAGCCCTAAGCAATTTCTAAGACAGTTTTAGAACCACAATAACTACCAAACAAACCATTGATCTTGATTGAAATTTTTTATACACCTTAAAAATTAAGTTAACAACACACACACCAAGTTTGAAGAAGATCCAACTTACCAAGAAGAAGAAAAACTTACAAATTTGCTCGGGTATCAGCCGGCCTCCTTCTCCAATCTTCATGCCAACATTCCAGTGCCTAAACCTCCTATTTGCACCGTTCAATTGCTTTCAAATTTCACATGCATGTAGGAAATTAAGTCTTCTACACACACACATAAACTTCACCCCAATCCAACTGATAGATTGCTCAAAATCTGCAAAACCCTAATTGACCTTTAAAACCCAATTCCAAGGACCCCAACCCACATAAACT
Organism: Physcomitrellopsis africana; assembly: GCA_036785485.1. Classification (NCBI taxonomy): domain Eukaryota; kingdom Viridiplantae; phylum Streptophyta; class Bryopsida; order Funariales; family Funariaceae; genus Physcomitrellopsis; species Physcomitrellopsis africana. The sequence continues at coordinate 3,665 of JAWRVF010001772.1, read as the reverse complement.
TCAATAACCTTTGATAAAACAGTTAGATCAATCTCAAATTCAGAGCATCTTACAAGCACAACTGTATGCACAAATCCACAAAATTTCACTTGATGATCTATAACCAATCTTACAAAATCCTCAAAAATATAAACCCCAATATACTTCATAAACTCTAAAGTCTCCCAAAACAACTCTGACTTTCCAAAGCTCTTACAAACTCAACTTTTATCCAAATCATTAAAAACCAAAACACATACAAACTTCTTCAAGTCTGCCTTCTAACCCCACTCTCCGATTTGCAAAACGACCCCGGATCCGCCGTAGGCACGCAGTTTTGTGCCCTGGGGTCTAGTTTCGACCCAGGTTCTTAACCGGCCCTCTCCGGATATCAACTCTTGTAATTTTGAGGTAAATTTCTCTAAAACCTACTCTTAACTCCTTACTTAACATGCCTATACCAATTATCTTTCTAATCTGCCTTGCTTTACCATATTTATGGCTATACAAAGTAAGTAGAATTTCTTTTTATAAAAGGCATATGAGCCAATTTTTCTACGGATTATAATATGAGATAAAAAAATTAATGTTCAATTTACACGATCCTCAAACATTGAGTCAAGCAATTGATTTTGCTGTGAAGTGTGACAATCGACTTTTTGAATTTTGATCTGAGAGTCGCACAAGGGAGCCTCAACGTTATTATTCAATGGCAACATCAATGTCCTCACAAAATATACATCTAAAAGTAGAAGACATGCAAATTGATGTGATACGTTTTAAACCTCTTATTGAACAAGAAAAGATTCGGCTTTTTCAAAGAGGATTATATTTATATTATAGAGAACCTAAGCACATTGCTCAATATTATCCAAAGAAACGATACAATTATAAAATAAGGAATACGGTTGTCAAAGAAGACAACGTGTTGGAAAACAAATTTGTCCAACTACAATAGGAACCGTGTAGCTGGAACCTTGTACAATTCCTACTGAAGGTCATATTGTCTTCTCAAAACCCTCTCCTTGTTTTATAATAGATGTATATTTAGGACCAAAAAACTACAGAGCCTCTACCTTATTAGATTCAGGATCCTCACCATGCTTTCCAAATGAATAATTTGTTAAGAATCGTAAAATATCTTTAATATAGAAAACTAAACCCGTACAAGTAGAAGTCATAGATGGTCGTCCATTATCTTTTGGAAATGTCACTCATGAAACCCGTTCTATAAAAGTAACAATAGATGGTCATAATTAAATCTCTGTCTAATCTAATTATTTTACGTTTATCATGGCTAGAAAAATATAATCTTCAAATAGATTGGAATACTGGTAGACTTGACTTTTCGCAGAACGTTATTAAACATCCTGTCCACCAAGTAAAAGCTTATAAGTCTAGTATAATAAAACCTACATTTATAGGTGCAAAAATATTTATACATGCAGCAAAAGAAGGATCAACTTTTTTTATTTATGCCACACTTGATTTTGATCATTGAAAGATTTTAAGTGGTATTCCAAGCCAATATCTAGATTATCAAGAAGTTTTTGAGAAAAAAAATGAAGATATTCTTCCAAAGCATCGTCCATATGATTATTCAATCAACCTCAAGGAAAGAACTCAGCCACCATTTAGACCAATCTACAGTTTATCACAAGATGAGTTGGCTGAACTTAAGACGCTGTCGTGATGTAACGTGACTATTAGATGAAAGAGTGTAAAAATAGTATATTATAGAAGATCTTAGTTCAAAATATTGTAGCAAATTATCTTAGAAAAATAGATAATAGTAAAAAGGGAGTAAAACTAATGAGTGTTAAAGCTACCCTTTTTATAAATGAGCTTCTATTTACTTTGTAAGGCCATAAGTAAGACAAAACAAAGTAGATTGGGAAATAAAATGATATAGGCATATATAAGAGGGAGTTAAGAAGAGGTTTCAGAAAAACTTACTGCAAAAATCTTGAAATAGATACCCGAAAAGGACCGGTTATGAGCTCGGGTCGAAATCAGACCCCGAGGCACAAAACTGCATGCCTACGGCGGATCCGGGGGGCTTTTGCAGATTGGAGATTGGGATTAGAGAGTGGACTTGAGAGATTTTGTAGAAGAGTTAGTTTTAAGTGATTTGGAGAAAAAATGACTTTGTAAGAGCTTTACAAAATTAGGGTTGTATTCAACATTTTGGGATTTTGTGAAATAAAATAGGGTTGATGTTTTAGACAATTTCAAAAGTTTTGTAGCAGATCTATAGCTGGAAATTTGTGGATTTTTGGATATTATTGTTGTTGATGTGTGCTGTAAATTTGAGCTAAATTTAACAGTTTAGTTGTATGTAATTGAGGTTTAAGTGGGTCAAGGTCTTAGAAATTAAGTTTTGAGGGTCAGTTAGGGTTTTTGAGATCTTGAACAATCTGCTAGTTGGATTGGAATAAATTTTATTTATATGCATAATAGACTTGTTTTTCTATATACATGAGTGATTTGAGACCGATTGAATGGTGAAAAAGAGAGAAATTAGCACTGGAAGATCAGCATTAAGGTTGGAGAAGGAGGCCGACCAACACCCGAGAAGTTTTTGGGGTTTTTCTTCCATTTGGTAAATTCGATTTTCTTCAAAATTGTTATGCTTATTGTTGATTAAAAGGTTGAAAGGTATACAAAGTTTTAAGTAAGATCAATGGTCTAATCAGCAGATATTGAGGTTCCAATTTTCCCTAGGGTTGATTTGAATTGGTTAGAATTTGGTTAAGATTTGATTAGGATTCGGTTTAGGGTTTAGGATTTGCTTACGGTAGGATTTAGGGTTTGCTTAGGATTTGATTTAGGATTTAGGGTTTGACTTAGGATTTGACTAGGATTTGATTTAGGGTTTGATTTAGGGTATGACTAGGATTTGATCAAGGTTTGATCAGGGTTTGATTTAGGTTTTGATTTAGGGTTTGATTTAGGTTTTGACCAAGAATTGACTTAGGGTTTGACTTAGGGTTGGACTAGGATTTGAACAGGGTTTGACTCAAGGTTTGACTTAGGTTTTGATTAAGGTTTTGACCAAGGTTTGACTTAGATTTTGACCAGGGTTTGACTTAGGGTTTGATTTAGGTTTTGACTAGGGTTTGGCCTAGGATTTGAATAAGATATGACTTAAGGTTTTAAGATTTTATTTTTAGTATTTTCTAAATTTAGTATTTATATGTTATTTTCTATTATGATTAATGTATGATTCATTTACTCTTCTTTTGTAATTGCTTAAAGATTGGATCAAAGTTTGATTAGTATTGTTAAGATTTAATAGAAGTTGTTTAGGATTCTATTAGAGTTGTTAGGATCTCGTTGTTGTGTATTTATTTTTTTTGTCTTCCACAGCCAGGTGCCCGGAGCATTCACGAGCAAAATTGCATGTATTACGATAACGCATATTTACAAGAATTTGGCCAAAAATTTCATACGCCATTCTTAATCTTTAGCATGAGCTCCAGTTCTATTTGTGAAGAAAAAAAGATGGATCATTGCGAATATATGTTGACTATCGAGGATTCAACAAGATTACAATCAAGAACAGATATCCATTATTTTTGATATGAAGACTCCTTGACCAATTAAATCAAGCTAAGATGTACACAAAAATAGATCTAAGAAGAGCATATAATCTAGTATGTATCAAAGAAGGAGATAAATGAAAA
>JAWRVF010001771.1:0-44148 GCA_036785485.1 Physcomitrellopsis africana | reverse complement strand
AACCCTAAACCCTAAACCCTAAACCCTAAACCCTAAACCCTAAACCCTAAACCCTAAACCCTAAACCCTAAACCCTAAACCCTAAACCCAAACCCTAAACCCTAAACCCTAAACCCTAAACCCTAAACCCTAAACCCTAAAACCCTAAACCCTAAACCCTAAACCCTAAACCCTAAACCCTAAAACCCTAAACCCTAAACCCTAAACCCTAAACCCTAAACCCTAAACCCTAAACCCTAAACCCTAAACCCTAAACCCTAAACCCTAAACCCCTAAACCCTAAACCCTAAACCCTAAACCCTAAACCCTAAACCCTAAACCCTAAACCCTAAACCCTAAACCCTAAACCCTAAACCCTAAACCCTAAACCCTAAACCCTAAACCCTAAACCCTAAACCCTAAACCCTAAACCCTAAACCCTAAACCCTAAACCCTAAACCCTAAACCCTAAACCCTAAACCCTAAACCCTAAACCCTAAACCCTAAAACCCTAAACCCTAAACCCTAAACCCTTAAGTCCTAAACCCTAAACCCTAATTCCTAAACCCTACACCCTAAACCCTAATCCCTAAACCCTAAACCCTAAAACCCCTAAACCCTAAACCCTTGTAAATGTGGATTCTTCTTAAGAATGGCATCACTATCTAGAAGGCACTTCTAGTTTAGTCACCGTATACACAGATCACAAGAACCTTAAGTATTTCATATTGTGAGGATAAAATTCACTCCTCAACCTAAGTTATAAGGTGGCCTCAATTAAGAGTTGCTTATAACTTGTGGTTTGAAGTATAAGGAGTAATAAACACAAACAAAGGAGAAGAACAACACAAAACAAATAAAGTGTGTGCAATTAAGTAATTGCACACTACAAAACTAGTCACAGTTTGTTCACTAGATTTTCACCTAGTAAAAAGTAAAAGTAAAAAGTAAAAATTATATTTTCAAGTAGGTAATTTTTTTATCTTTCCAATGATGTAAAAAACATACAAATCTAAGTTATTATGAGTAAGTTATGATAATTCAAAGTTAGAAGGCAAACAATGGAAAAAGTTAAGTAGAAATTTTTTCCTCAAGGATAACTTGTTACAAGATCATAGGTTCAAACCTCACCAAGGCTCACAAGTAGTGTATATGGGTGTCCTAGAGGGGCGACGAGGCCTTAGTCTTATCCTCCTACCTACATCCAAAGTGCCACAATCCATATGGGACTTGTGCACCTCCCTTCCTACAAGGACTATACTAGCTGCTAGTCCTCCTATTTTATACTAGTAGAACTAATAATTTTTCATTTTTGACTTCACCATGGTGTTTAAAAATATCCTATTAGCGTCCAGGTTTAGGGTTTAGGATTTAGGATTTACAAATGATTGGAGGAGAGTGGAGGAAGCAGTCGCTCTTGTGGCAAAGCAACGGAGAATAAAATCCAAAAGTGTGACAACTCAGATGGATGTAGCATCACAGCTTGCTACAAAAGCTTCCAAGATATCATTTGCTCCAACTTCTTCAACAACATCTCCTAAGAAGGTTAAGACAGTTGAAGAAAAAACTTTAAATGAGCTTATAAAGGATATTAGGGATTTGAAGGTGGAAATGAGTGAATTGAAAAAGTCCTCAGACCCTCAATCATCTGAAGGTACAAGATCATTTGTCAGGAAATGCGTTTATTGTGTTGGAGAGGACAGTCACAATCTTTGAAGCTGTAAATCATGTGATGAAGCTATTAAAGCAGGCATTATTGTCTTCAAAGATGGTATGATTCATGATTCATTATCCTGCTGAAACCGCTAGCATCAAAGTTTTTTTAGGTCAAGTTCAAGACAAAATTTAAGACTATGATGTCTTTGTTGAAGAGAAGAGAGGGCGAACCTCTGAGAATGATGATACAGAGGAGCCAGTATCTAAGAGAAAAATCCAGGAGCTCAAAAAAGGTGAAAAGGTAGAAGGTCCTACTGCTCATACACGGCAAAGACCTGGGAGGTCCTCTGTCTTTGATCATCTAGGAGAAGGGCCAATTCTAAAAGAAAAATAGGAGGAGAGGACAAACAATGCCAAAAGAAAGGAAAAAGAAACTGATTCTAAAAGAAAAGATAAGAGACCTGCTTATAAGCTACAATCTAACATTGAGTCTTGCATTGACATGAAAGGGGTGTCGAAAGAAAGAATCTTGGATGCCAAGGTTGAATTTACATTGAGAGAGGCTCTTGGCAGTGCTAAAAAAGATTTTCATGAATTGATCATTGATGTCATTAAGAGGAAGAGATAGATGATAGCTGAAAAAGTCATAATGAAGGCTCTGGACACGCATATGACCAAAGATGAGGAGTTTGAAATTGGACAAGTATTTGCTTTGATGTGTGATCCAATAACTATGGAAGAGAAGGCTAATAATGGTCAAATGGTTAAAGAACAAAATGACTATTTGACTAATGATGAGGAAGATATGATCTTACAAATGTTTGCACAAATCTCTGTGGTCAGCAACAAGAGTGATATAACTAAAGATAAAAGTTTTGTGGAATGTGAGAAGATGGTGAAAAATAACAAAGAGGGGGTGTGAGGCTATGACATAAAGGTCCAGGCCTTATAAACTTAAGAAGAGAAAGAAGAAGCAGTAGATGGAATAGTATCTGTGGCAGCATATGGAAGAAATACTGAGGTAGAAGTGAGGACCTTTGATTGAGCAATTGTGCATGGGATTGATAGAGAAGACAAGGAAGGAATGTATTATAATCAACCATTTTGGGCTAGAGCTACCACAGAGACAAGGGTCAAACTTGGAGGATTAGATGAATCAGTTTTGGCTCTTGTGGACTATAGCTCAGAGATAAACATTATGTCTCGAAATATTTATGAGAAAAATAAATGGCCAATTGATACTAATCATGGATGGATTATGAGAGGTGCAAATTGTGGGCGAACACAATTATTTGGAGCTTGTCCGGCAATTGCGACAAAGATTGGAGATGTGGAAGTAGAACAAAATTTTTTTGTTCAAAATAATGGAGCTTATCCCATGATATTAGGACAACCTTATATCATTACATCAAGAATGGAAACCAAGGTGTTGGATGATGGATCTCATTATGCACGAATTCAAAGCTGTGATGGTAAGAAATCTATACAATTCTTGATAGTGAAGTCTGAACATAAGAGGCATTGAGTTTGTCTTAGGGATGGACCTCTATCTAATTCTTTACACTTTTTGGATTTCTGAATTACACTCGTGGAGAATGGGGATCCACCGGTACAGAAGGACCAAATACTTTTGAGCTCCCCAATATACATGGCATTAAAAGTGGATTTGTTGGAATGACTAATTGTGGGTTTGTGAGTTTTATGGATGTGAAAGATCTGGACCCTGTAAATAAAAAGATCATTAAAAAGATGGAAAAAAATCTAAAAAATATAAAGGCTCTTTTAAATGATGAGTATATTTATGGAATATATGAAAAAAAAAGCATTGGAGATGATATATTGCAAGTTTTATACAACTTGTAGATTAAAGAAGAAGAAAGCAATGGTACAGATATTATGATTGAAATTCACTCGAGAGCATTGTATCAAGAAATAATAGATGCAATGAAAAGCAAGGATTTATGCCAAAGTTATAAGTTGGATCTTGAGGTCATAGTAAATACAAAATATAAAACAATGGCCAAAAAGATAAAGCCTATAGCAACTCAACTTCCATTGGATAGTGATAAGCATGTCAAACAAGCAGAGAAGGAGCCAAGTTTAAGAGAAGTTGGGAAGATTGGGCACAAGTTTACTAAGGAAATATTAATAAACTTCAAGATTGGAGGGAGAGAATTCTTGTTAGAACAAGAAGAAAAGATGTTTCAAGAGATGCTCTCAAAATATGGAAAGGCCTTTGCCTCTTCACCAAATGAGATTGGATGTGTACGACCAGGTTTAATAGCACCCATGGTTATTTTTACAATACGACATGTGCCATGGGATTTGAAGCCAATACTAGTTCCACGAGTATTACTTCCTAAATTAGTTGATTTATTGAAGGAAAAAATGCATATGGGAATACTCGAGCCTTCAATGGCTTCATATTCTAATCGTTGGTTTATTGTTCCTAAGAAGTCTGGAGTATTACAATTCATCCAAAATATGTAACTAGCTAATCACATTACCATTAGGAACAAAGGATCAGGACCAACTGTGGATGAAGTAGCAGAAGCATTTGCTAGACATGCCATATATTCCATTGGAGATCTATACTCTGGTTATGATCAATTTTGATTCGCCATTGAAAGCAAAGACTTGACGACCATGAAGACTCCGTTAGGATTGGTTCAAATGTGCATATTGCCTCAAGGTACTACAAACTCAGTGGCACATATGCAAAATACAATGAATCAAATCTTGAGAGAGTTTGTATCAAAAAAGACTATATCCTTTGTGGATGACATTCCTATCAAAGGATGTAAAGAAGAATATAAAGACTCTACTTTGAATGATGATGGTTGCACAGTATTTGTAAGAATGTATATAAAAGATGTTGATAAGATTTTATGCAAGATTGAAGAAGCAAATTTGACCCTTTCAATTGAGAAGTCTAAATTTGGTTTTGGAAAATTTTTGGTAGTTAGACATCTTTGTGGACGGTATGGAAGAAGGCCTAATCTTGAGAAAGTTGATACTATTGCAAAAATGATGGCTTAAAGTAACATCATTGAAGTGAGAAGGTTTCTAGAAGCATGTGTCTTCTATCAAATATGGATACCTCATTTTGATCACATATCAGAGCCTCTTTACAAATTATTAAGGAAGGGAATTAAATTTCTTTAGAAACAAGATGAAGATTTGGCGATTAAAGACTTGAAAGGAATTCTAAAGTCACCTCTAGTTTTAAAACAAGTTGAATATAAGAGCGGAAGACCAGTGATTGTTATAGTAGACAGAAGTCCAATAGCCATAGGGTGGACTGTTGGCCAGGATGATATAAAAGGAGATAGATTTTCTATTCATTTTGGAGCAAGGATTCTTACAGAACGCCAGAGAGCATATCCTCAAGTGAAGAGAGAGCTTTGGGATGCACTTACTACTCTAACAACTGAAAGAAATTACTTGATTGGAGCAAATATTGTGTTGGAAACTGATTGCTTACCTCTTCTTTATATGGTTGTCAATTGTTCTTCACCAGACATTGCCATGCTTTGATGGATAGCCTATATCAAGGCATTGAATCCAGTTTTGGTACACATTGCTAGAAAAATGAATCCTGTGGCGGATATGTTATCAAAGGCCAAGTATTTTCATAAAGAAGAAATGATGGCTCATGAGGAGAGTGAAGACTTTTTAGAAAAAAGATATGTATTGGCTGTTGATAGAGAAAATTCAACCAATGACATCTTTCTATTCAAAATAGAGTTATATAAGGATAGACTACAAGATATTGGACTCTATTTGAGCACTTTGAAGAAGCAAGAAGGGTAGATGGTATTGAAGAAATAATACAAGCATAACACAAGTAAGTAAAAATCAGCAAGGTTGCAAATAAGAGAAGTATGGAATGAGATAACTCACTCTTCCAACATCCATTACTTATAGGTGGTGGTTGCTATCCTTAACGACAACATCCATCCTTAAACTTTTACATTCATTAAAGGATATACCAAATATATCCTTTCGCATCTTATCTTCTATAAGGATATGCCTTTAGCATATCCAATATATCTTTAGCATATCCAATATACCTTTAGTATATCCTATATGCCTTTAGCATATCCATTATATTCATAGGATACTTTGGTATCTCACCTACCTCAAGTATATCCTATGGCATATATTTTATACTCTTATCTAGTCTTTGGATATTCCTTAGGATATCTTTTATCCTCTTGACTTTGTCTCTTTGGCCCTTTGCCTTACCATATGCATAGGATGGCCTTTCCACTTATTAAGAGACAACCTTTTGATTATTAGCAATCTATCTAAGGTAATATCTTTTATTTGATAACTTATTCTACTTTTATTATTATCTTAATACTCCCACTTTGCTAATTGTCAAAGACTTTCAAACCTAATGCCTTTCTCAATATTTGATGCCTATCCTTTACCAATGCCTTGGTTAACAAATCAGCAAGCATGTCTTCCGTTGCACAATACTTCAAGTCAATTACTCCCATTTCAATCTTCTCTCGTATAAAGTGATATTGAATGTCAATGTGTTTGGTTCTTGAATGATGCTTTGGATTCTTTGTAAAAGCAAGGCATCCTTGATTGTCACACATCATTGGAGTTGCTCCCACTTGTACAAGTCCAATGTCCTCCAAAACTTGTCTTAACCATGTTGCTTCCATTGCACCATGGCTTGCTGCCATGTACTCTACCTCCATTGTAGACCTTACAATTGTGGGTTGCCTCTTGCAATTCCATGAAATTGCTCCCACTCCAACAAAGAACACATAGCCCAATGTTGACCTCCTATCATTTGCATCTCCTATCCAATCCGCATCACAATAACCATGCAAAGAAATATTATCACCTCCAAGGTACAATTTGAAGTCCAATGTGCCTTTTAAGTACCTCATGATCCTCTTGATACTTGCCCAATGGATTGGTCTTGCTTTTGACATGTGTTTACTTACAACACTCACCGCATATGCAAGATCCACCCTTGTGCCAACCATTGCATACATGAGTGAGCCTAATGCTGCCTTGTATGGAACACCTTCCATTTGACCTTCAAGTTGAGCAAACTCTTCATCCGTGAGCTTCATCAACTTCAAATTCAACTCCAAAGGTGTTCCAATAGGCTTGCAATCTTCCATGTTGAATCGTTTCAATACTCTCTCAATATACTTCTTTTTGCTCATTGTGATGGTCTTCTTAGCACAATTTCTTGCAAATTCCACTCCTAAACAATAGTGAAGCTCTTCCAAATCACTCATTCCATATTCCTTTTCTAACTTTGCCTTTAACCAATCCATCATCTTTAAAGTATTGGTTAAGATGATTAAATCATCTACATAAAGGATAACAATCAACAAGAATTCTTTTGATTGTATCACATACATAGAATGGTCAGCCTCACTCCTTACAAATCCCTCATTAACAAAGAATGTGTCAATTCTTTTATACCATGCCCTTGGTGATTGCTTGAGTCTATACAAGGATTTCTTTAACTTACAAACAAGATGTTGCTTGCCTTCTTCAACAAATCCTTGAAGTTGATCCATATAGATGTCTTCTTCACACTCTCCATTCAAGAAAGCTGTCTTCACATCCATTTGATGCATTTCCAAGTCCATTGCTACCCCAATTGCCACAATGGTTCTAATGGTGGTGAATTTGGCCACGGAAGCAAATATCTCATTAAAATCAACACCAGCAACTTGTGAGTATGCTTTTGCAACTAATCTTGCTTTATATCTCACAACATTTCCCATTGCATCCCTCTTGGTTCTAAACACCCACTTACAACCAATTGAAGATCAATTTAGTGGAAGTTGAGTCAATTCCCATGTTTTATTGTCCATGAGAGATTTGTACTCTTCTTCTATGGCTTCCTCCCACTTTAATGCATTCGTGGATTTCATTGCATCACATAAACTCAATGGATCAACAAAAAGTGCAACATTGGCATGTTCTTCACTTACTTGAGGAAAGATATGGTTCTTCCACTATTCACCAAGTAGTTTTCTTTCTCTTGTAGGATATTTCCTTTCATTTGAAGAAGATTCACCTTGATGTACTCCATGGCCTCCTCCAACCTTCTTTTCTTTTAAAGTTTGTCTTTTCTCACTCAAAGGTTGGTATTACTCATCATCATCATCATCATCTTCAACTTCTTCATTGCTAGTCTTATCAATTGCATACACTTTCTTCTTCATCTTCTTTGGCTCTTCATGTTGATTCAAATCTCCACTATTGTCATTGTCTTCATCTTCTTCTTCTTTCTTTGTTGAAATTGAAGATGTGTCCACAACCACACCATTACTCCCACTTGGACACATCTCCAAGTGCTCACAAGCACTCTTATGCTCTAAAAATTCAACATCACGACTTTTGATGATTTTCTTGGTATTTAAACACATTAGCCTATATACCTTGGTACCTTCACAATATCCAACAAACACACATTTTGTACCTTTTGCATCAAGTTTGGACCTCATACAATCTGGTACCTTTGCATAAGCAATACATTCAAAAGTCTTCATGTGTGAAACACAAGGTTTTCTCCCACTCCAAGTTTCTTGTGGGATCATTGATGTAAGTGCACTTATATGACATCTATTCCTTGTATACACTGCATTTATCTTAGCTTCCACCCAATACTCATGCCCAAGGTTTTGAGCATGAAGCATACTCCTTGCCATCTCTACAATGGTTCGATTTGCTCTTTCAGCAACTCCATTTTGTTGTGCAGTGTAAGGAGTGGAGGTTTATCTTGCAATACCTTGAATCTTCAAATACTCATCAAAATGCTTTGACAAATACTCACCTCTATTGTCCGTGCGCAATATCTTGATCTTGCACTCACATTGCTTCTCCACAAGTGCCTTAAACTCTTTAAACCTTGAAAAATACTCACTCTTCGTTTTGAGAATGAAAATCCACACCTTCCTTGAAAAATCATTAATAAAGGTGACAAAGTACCTTGCTCCTCCTATTGATGGCATTTTCATAGGTCCACAAATATCCGAATGCACAATCTCCAACAACTTGCTTGCACGTGTTGCAACTCCACTTGGAAATGAAGCTCTTTGTTGTTTGCCTTGAATACAAGCTTCACAAGTAAGATTTGTACATGATTGACCAAGATCTAAGCCACTTTCCATGGATTGGAGCTCTTTTATACTTATGGCATTCAAATGACCAAGGCGTCGATGCCAAATGCCAAACTTGTCTTGATCTTGTGGAAATTTAGCAAATGCTGCCACTTCAACTCCATTCACCTTCTTACAATTGATGAAGTAGAGATTGCCATCTCTAAAGCCTTTCAAAATATCATATTAAATTGCAATCTCGACCAATATGGAGCCAATTCCAATGGCTTGTACCATGCGATTGTCTCCTAACGAAACCTTTGTTGCAGGAATTGCCTTATAAGTGTCAAATGAATATTTGTATGGAGTCATGTGTTTGGTAGCACCCAAATCAATGATCCATTTGGACATGGCAGCCATAGAGGTGCCTTCACTTGCCATGAATGCATAATCATCTCCTCCAACTTCATCACGTGCATTGTTAGCATTCTCTCTTTCTCCTTTCTTAGCCTTATAGCAATTTCGTGCAAAATGACCCGGTTTTCCACAAATGAAGCAAATTCTTACATTACTTCTCACATTGTCACGTTGGTTGGAATATGTACCTTTGTTTTGTCTTGAAAAGAGAGCCGAATCTTCACTTTGATGCTTTTTCTCTTTTCTTTTGATTACTTCATGTGCATGTCTTGATGTCACATAGTCCATTGTAAGTTCCTTCAACTTGATGGACTCCAATGCCACAATGAGGTAGTTGTAGGACCGGGGAAGGTTCATGAATAAGGTCATGATAATATCACCATCTTCTAAAGGCTTGTCAACAACTGCTAGTTGATTTGCAAGGGCCTTTACCTTATTAACATGAGCCATAAGGTCTTCACCTTCTTCCATCTTACAAGTGAAGAATTTTCTCATTGTGAAGAAGATGTTGGACAAGTTCTTGCTCTTATATATGTTGCAAAGAGTTTTCCATGCTTCCGCTGGTCCTTTGCAATGGATAATGTGAGAAAAGTTGGTTTCATCCAAATTGGTGGCAATCATGCCAAAAGCCTTCTTTCCACGTCTTTTGAAGTCCTTGTGGTCCTTAAGGCTTGCATCTATGCTTGAAGGATCTTCACTCTCATCGACAATATCCCAAAGGTCCAAAGACGCCAACAAAAGCTCCATTTTGACCTGCCAATGGTAGAAATTGTTGCCTCTACACTTCTCAATCACTTTCAAACCTTCACCCTTACTAGAAGCCATGTCTAAGGAGTAGTGTATCAAAAAATATTGAAAAAAAGAGTCTCTATGTGCTTAAAATCACCAAAGCAAGTTTGCACTAGCAGAATCTCAGAATGCCCTCTTATGAACAAAAGAGTGGTTTCTCACTCAAAACACTCTCAATTCAACTTTTGAAGCTTTCTACAAGTATTTGTACTCATATGAACCTCACAATCAAGTCCTTTCACTCGTCCAACTCACTTTCTCATAAAATACATAAGATGAAAGAAACAACTTCACCACCATAAAAAGACACTATCAAGGTCTTTCTATAAAATCTTAAACTCACAAAGCAAGGAGATAAGAACCCACAAAGCAATGTTAGAGATGTATAAGCTCAAAAACAAAACCTCCTTATACCAAAAAATCCTAATATTAATAAATACCATAAGATCTATTCCACACAAAAGTAACAACAAGAGAATGGTTTCAACTTACTGGAATAGCACAAAGAGTGTGTGTGTGGGCCCATAACCTATTGAAGAAACACGACAAGCATAACACAAGTAAGTTGAAATCAACAAGGTTGTACATAAGAGAAGTGTGGAATGAGATAACTCACTCTTCCAACACCCATTACTTATAGGTGGTGGTTGCTGCCCTTAATAACAACATCCATCCTTAAACTTTTACATTCATCAAAGGATATACCAAGTATATCCTTTGGCATCTTATCTTCTATAAGGATATGCCTTTAACATATCCAATATATCTTTAGCATATCTAATATACCTTTAGCATATCCAATATACCTTTAGCATATCCTATATACCTTTAGCATATCCATTATGTCCATAGGATACTTTGGCATCTCACCTACCTCAAGTATATCCTATGGCATATACTTTATATTCTTATCTAGTCTTTGGATATTCCTTAGGATATCTTTTATCTTTTTGACTTTGTCTCTTTGGCCCTTGGTCTTACCATATGCATAGGATGGCCTTTCCACTTATGAAGAGACAACCCTTTGAGTATTAGTAATCTACCTAAGATAATATCTTTTACTTGATAACTTATTCTACTTTTATTATTATCTTAACAGATGGACAAGAATTTTAAAGATATTAGACATCAATCATACGGATATCATTTGAGAGATGGACTTCTTTGGAAGAGGGCAATAAAAGCTGATGAATTACCTTTGAGAATAGTAGATGATCTTGAAATCAAAATCCATGTGCTTAGAGAATTTAGTGATGCCCTTTGGGCTGGTCACAGAGGAGTTTGGACCACTTATACAAAGATTAAGGAACAACATTGGTGGAAGGGTTTATATAAGAATGTTGAAGAATTTGTGGCTTCATGTATTGTATATCAACTTCAATCTAAGGCCCGATATAGAGATGAACTACATTCCACTTATCCTCCTTTAATTCATTTCCAATGGATGATTGATTTAGTTGTAATGCCACTTGGAATTTGGAGAATGAAGTATCTTGTTTTGGCAAGGGAAGAGCTCTCAAACTTTGTTGAAGGAAGAGCTCTTCGAACCAAGACTACGAAAGGAATTTGCAAACTCATTCTTGAAGATATTTTTAGTAGATATGGAAGTATTGGAAGAGTGAGAGCTCATAGGGGTGAATTAGATGCAGTTGAAGTAAAATCGTTTTTCCAAAGATATGGTGTACAGCTAAAGTTAACAATTGCTTACAATCCTGAAGCTAATGGCAAAATAGAAAGGGGACACCCTCTTATCATTCATGCCTTAGTTAAGGCTTGTAAAGAAAAGCCTAATCTTTGGCCTAGGCTATTGCCATTTGCATTGTAGGCTGATAAAACCACCCATAGCACTATCATTGGATATATGCCAGTAGAACTTATGCATAGACATAAGCCTATTATGCCTGGAGAAGAATCAGTTTCAATTTGGACATTTTTGTCTTGGGAAGATGATATTACAAGAGAAAGGCTATTAGAACTTTGCATTTAGCAGCTTAGAAGATTGCCTGAAGATATGCAAATAGCATTAAAAAGGCTTAAGGCTGCTAGATTGAGCAATAAAGAGAGATTTGACAAAATCCATAGAATGAGGTCTAAGAAAATTGAAGAAGGTGATTGGGTATTGGTGTTTGACAGTTGATTAGAACATCAGCATAGCACAATGAGGAAGTTTGCATGAAGATGGTTTGGACCATATGTGATGGTTAAAGTCCATACCGATGCCACTTATTCGCTGCGAGAGTTGGACGGAACTTTATTGAAGATCCTAATAGCATGCAAAAGAATTAAAACATATAGAAGAAGGGATAGAAAGTTTCACACCAATGATCTTGAAGTATTCTTAACTCCATCAGAAAACAAAGAAATACCAAAAGGTGATGAAGAGATTGAAATGGAGGATGAAGAGAATTAAATTTGGCACATACTGGAGGATGTGCAGGTTTAGAGGGGAAGCATGTCATACTGCATTTACGTGCAGTGTAAAAAAATATTAAAAATCTTGTATCTATTGTTAATATATGTGTGAGTGCTAGAGATTATTTTAGAAGATATTATAAGGAGAGGATTTATTATAGCCACTTAGTTAGTGAATTAAGATGGCTATTTGTTTTGTTCTTATCTTATTTATATCCTAGAATAGACTCTTTTGTAATTAGAAGAAAGGTAAAGATTGTTTTATCTTTCTTGTTGACTTTTGAGGTAGAATGGACCTTGTGAGGAGTAAAAAAAGAAGAACATGGGATGAATAGGACCTGACCAATAGGATTTGGCTGCCCATGTGGGCGTGTCATAGTCTAATATGGACAGAGAAGGAGATATACTCCTCTTGCTAGACCTAGAATTTTGGCGGTTTTGAGTAGTGAACTTTGGAGAGCAATAGCTCCGAGGAGATAGAAGCGTTTGTAATGAAAATTGATAGGTGCAATCTTCAAGTTGTGAGGATTCTAGAACCTGCTCACTTGCTTGTTTTGGAATTGTGAGCAAAACATTATGCTTATTTTAGTAGAATAGGATTTGCTGCCACCCGACGAAGAGGGGCAGAAACTTCGAGCTGCCACTGCAAGTTTGATTTCAACTCTTTCTTTGTACAATTTACAAAGAGTGTGGAAGATTGTGCTACCTTTCTATCAAGACATTTCTTGTAGCATTTGGAGTTAGAGAACAAAAGTTGTGAGCTTGAGAGTGGGAAGGGTTTGCTGCCACCCTACGAAGAGGGGCAGAGAATTTGTTCAACCACCCAAGTCGGAAATTCTCTTCAATCCTTTTGATATTTAAGATTCTTATAGTAGCTTGTGAAATCTCTCCATGAAAACAAAAGTCAATACATTTGGAGCTTTTATGAAAGTTTTATGAGCCGTGAAGTATCAAGAGGGCAAATCATTGCTAGGGTTTAAAGAGCAGAATCAACTAGCTATAAAATCTGGAGTTTGAGAGGCATGCATGTGAAATTTTAGAAAAAGTTAGATGATGGAGTGAGCTTTCTAGAAAGCTATTGCATGTCCAATTTGGAGAAGGGAAGTGATCACAACAAAGGCTGAAGTGAAGAGGAGCTTTGCTGCCTTTGCATTTGTTGGAAAATTTGGGTGCCTATTTATTTTAGCCATAACTTTTAAACGGTAAGTCATCTATTTGTGAAATTTTGATATGTTTTACAATGAATTATTGGCTTTCTATAGGCTATAAGCATGCTTGATTCGACCTTTGGATGAATTTTTAGTGATTTATTTAGTTTCAGCTTGTTGTATAACTTGTATTCCTCATATGCAGTTGTATTTTGAGGTATACTTGAATACATACATACTTTGCTTATAACTTTTATACAAGTATATATACTTTTATTTATATCAAGTATTTATACAAGTATTTTATAAGTATTATACATAATATTTATACAAATATTATATCAAGGATTATACATTATTTTATATAAGTATTTATATAAGTATTATATAAGTATTTATAGAAGTATTAATCAAGTATTTATACTTTATATTTGTACAAGTCTTGTACAAATATAATACAAGTATAATTTAAAAACTTGAACAAATATTGTGCAAGTATAGAAGATACTTGCACGGCTTCCTCTCATGTTCCCTGCTAGTTCTAGTAGCAGCTAGGAACCCGGCGTTTATCCTAGGCAAATTCTCTCTACCCGACAATGCTTTTTAGGATTAAAATTAGGATTTGAAAATCCTAATTCTAACTTTCACATAATTCAAAATTTCAAAAAAAATTAGAAATTTTTGGAATCCTTGCAAGATTGTAAGTTTTGGGACATAAACATGTCATTTAGAATCTTAAGAGATTGAAATCCCTAAAACCTCTAAGACACGCTTATAATCCTAAATTCTAAATCTAAAATCCTAAATCCTAAATTTGATTGCTAAAACCTTAAAATTATAAATCTTAAATCCTAAATCCTAAAATCTTAAATTCTAAAATCTTAAATCCTAATTTTTAAATCCTAAAATCTAATCTCTTAATTTTAAACCTAGTTGCTTGCATCTTTAGTATCCATGATAAAGATTTTGAAGCACTTGATCAATCCCTTTATATTTTTTAAATCAATTTCATCCTTTGTTTTTATTGCCCCTTGTCCATCCAACTCTTAGAAAATTATCTTTTTTTCACTATTTCTTCCGTCCATCTCTCAATTATTTTGATGCCAAAATATATGATTTATCATTCAAAATATATAAATTATAGCATCTTCTACACTTTAATAATATTGAAAATGAAAGATTGTATCAAAATCCTTGCATAGAAAGAGCTGTGTAGATCCATACTTTGATTTTAACATATACATGAAGATTTTACAAGGATTTATAATTTTTGAATGAATTGTTAGACGAATGATGTAGGTTGATGCTACGATTGTGTCATCTACTCAAGAATTAGCGTTGTAAATTTATCATATATTAGAACCATTTTTAATAACTTTATATAGTATTTTGACTACATTATTATTTTATTTTGTATAAGAACTAATTAAATGTATTGGCTAAAGTGGATTTTAGATATAAAATCAATGTTAAAGTCGAGGGATTCTTGGATCTGAAAAATAATACAATTGCTATCTTTGTCTCATCCAAATTTATCTCACATGATTTTTTAATTTCTTCTTAAAGCTTTCTAAAATTAGCAATACTTTATTCATCCCAAAGTTGAATTTGCAAAAAGTTCATCTTACCTCTAATACCAAGGAATGCACTCTTCACAACCTCGTCGCTCAATACAAGTGCAACAGAGGTGAGGCTCGTGACTTTTATGCATTCATGTCCACCTTCAACAACACACAAAAAGGTTTTTATATTGACACCCTCTGTTTTTGTACCAAAATGTAATCCTTATCAAGGAGAAGCTTGACAAGCATCTTAACATCAAGGATATCATAGTGCGAGAGGATTCTCTAGGTATGAGGGTAAAATTCACTTCTCACCCTAAAGTCTAAGGTGGCCTCAATTAAGAATTGCTTCTAAATTGTGGTATAAAGTATAAGAAGCAATAAACAACAATGAAGGAGAAGAATAATATGAAACAAATAAAATATGTGCAATTAGGTAATTGTACACTATAAAACTGGTCACAGTTTGTTCACTCTGTTTTCATCTAATAAAAAATAAAAGTAAAAAATAAAAATTATACTTTTATTTAGATAATTTTTTTATCTTTCTAATGGTATAAAAAATATATAATTCTAAATTACTATGAATAATTTATAATAATCCAAAGATAAAAGGTAAATAATAGAAAAGTGAAGTAGAAATTTTTTATCTCAAGGATAATTTGCTTAAAAGGTCATGAGTTCAAACCTCACCAAGGCTCACAAGTATTATATAAGGGTCTCTTAGAGGGGCCATGAGGCCTTAGTCTTATCCTCCTACCTACATCCAAGGTGCCACAATCCATATGAGACTTGTGCACCTTCCTTCCTAGAAGGACTACACTAACTGCTGGTCTTCCTATTTTATACTAGTAGAAGTAATAATTTGGCATTTTTGACTTCACCATGGAGTTTAAAAACACCCAATTAGCCTAGGAACCTCGTATGGCCTTCAAATCTTGCTGCATTTCTTCATAATGGCCCCCAAGGTGGTAAAACTCATTTTTATCAAAGTCTTCAAAATTCTTCTAAAAATTCTAAATAAATTCTGAATAAATTCTAAATAAATTTTAAAATTCTTTATAATATTTTTAAGATGATAATATCAATCTAAAGCTATTTTATTATATCTCAGAAATTTTTTATAATAATAAAATCAATTTAAATCAACTCAAAATCTTATTTTTTAGAAAAATAATTTAATAGACATGAAATTTCTTTCTCATGCTTTTTCTACCTACTAAGCAATGTTTACAGGTTTTTAATAAATAATACATGTAGATAGAAGGCCAATATAGACCTTAGTCTCAATAACTAACTCTTAATACTTAATAATGAGTAAAAATACTAAACCAACTAAAATAATTGTCTCAAAGACTTATTAAGATTTAATTTTTATAACTTTTCTTTTAATAAGACTTTTATATTTATAAATACTTTTAAATTCTAATAAATACTTAAATAGTCAAAAAAAAACTCTCTAATCATAGTATTTATATAATTAAATGACTTAAGAATATATTTTTAACCAATCTATCAAGATCTATTGGTAGAACTCACATATGGCAATCATCTATGACTATTTATAAGAATAGAAAGAATCCAACTCTTGCCTGTGATATGGTCCATAAAAAAAATGATAGAAGAATTATAACTCGAATACTATAATCTATCAAAAGAAATAGAATTCAAGAAAAAAGTAAAAATATATATATATATATATATTATTATTAAGACTTTGACTCAGAACAAAAAGGCAATTGGTTGTTTCCAACTTGACATGGTTTTATATGTAGCAATGTCTTACTTAGTTACTAACCCAATATCTATATTCTATTAAGATTGGACTTAAAATTATTATCTAAATGACAAAGTACATTGGTATTTTAATCAATTTTCATACTTTGTACACTTTACAATGACTTCCATTATTTCATGTAGGAAAGTCTTTCCCATCTAACGTTTTAAGTTCAATTGAGTTATTATCAAAGACCTCTTTAACAATATATGGTCTTATCCAAAGTGAATCAAACTTAGCTGAAAAGTTTAATTTTCTAGCATCTTGAACTATCAGCCATATTCTTAGAGTAAGTAGATGTTTTTTTTATTTTTTGATCAAAGATCTCCTTCTTTCTACTTTGAGAAGTTTCTATGTATTGGATGCAAATATTTGATTCTCATTTAATCTTTTGAAATATTCTAATCAATCTTTCAAAGATTTAAAAATATCTAATCTTTTGTCAATGACAATGTATAAGGATGGAACTTCAAATTCTATAAGCAAAATGGCTTTTATTTCATATACCAAAGAAAAAGATGTAGCCCATGTAAAAACTTTGTAAGTAGTTTAATAAGTCCAAAGAACTAAAATAAGCTTAAGATTCCAATCACATTTAGAATCTATCATAGTTTTTTTCTAATATACAAACTAGAGTTTAATTGATTCTTTTTGTAAGACCATTTGTTTGAGGATGATAAGGAGTTGTCTTCCTATAGTTGATGGTAAATAATGTGGTCATTTTTTTAATGGTCTCATTTAAAAAATAAAAACCATCATCATTCACAAAGATTTTTAAACAACCAAACTGGATTATAGTATTTTCATACAAAAATATGGCGGTTTGTTTAGCATGAGCCTTCTTGATAGCTTTTGCTTCTGTCCACTTGATCAAATATTCTATAGCTATAATAATATATTGTATTTGAAGTAAAGATGTAAGATAAATAGGTCCAATATAGTCTATACTACACTTTTCAAATAGAACAAGTAGAAGTATAGGATTTTAAAGCATTGCAAGATTTAAATCATTGGATGCATATTTTTGGCAAGCATCATAAGTTCTTGTAAATGATTTTGAATCAATAAATATTATAGACTAAAAATAATTTATTCTATGGATCTTTTGAACTATTAATTAACAAAAGAAGTATCTAACACAAGCACTTGAATAACAAGCTTCTAACACAAGTGATACTTTGTCATAAATAAGACAACATCTTAAAATTCCGTCAATCCCTCAACGATATAGTTTCTTGGCTATAAGGACAAAATGAGTGCTATTCATTCTAATCTTCTGTTGTTCATTTTTTTATAAGATATTGGGTAATTATTTAATAATAAAAAATTTAGTAATATATTCATACCAAGTAGGTACTACCATAACATGGAATAAATGGGCATCAGAAAGTTCATCATCTATATCATGATCCTTATAGGTGTAAATAATTATGAAAGATGATTGGCTTATTTGTATTATTTTTTTAGTTTGTATTACATTATATAATCAAATTTTGCTAAAAGTAACATCCATCTTGTTAATCTACCACTTAGATTTGGTTTGTTTACAATGTATTTAAGAGCCATGTGGTCTAAAAAAAAAGATGACTTTATTCATCAAAAAATAGTGTCGAAACTTTTTGACACTAAAAATCATAGCTAAGCATTCTTGTTTTGTAGTTGTATAATTCCATTCAACACTTGTCAATTGTAAATTAGCAAAGGCAATAAGATGGAACACACTTTTATTATCTAGTTGACATAAGCCACTACCTATTGCAAGTTCAGAGGCATCACAATAGACATAGAAAGGTTGATCCTAATTTGCTAGTAGTAGACAAGAATAAGATAGCAATTTAACTTTAATTGCATCAAAATCAATTTGATATTTGGAAGTCCATTCAAATTTGGTGGATTTTTTCAATAAATTTGTCAATGGTAAGATATGAGTAGAATATGACTCAATCAAGTTGCAATAGCAGCCATGTGCTCTAAAATCTTTTGAATATCCTTTACACTTGTTAGAGCGGATAGATTTTGAAATAATTTCTATTTTTTCAGGATCAAGTTCTTTTTCTTTTTTTGAAATAATATAATCCAATAAAACTCCTTTCTTAATTATTATATAAACTTTTTTTTGGATGAAGAGAAATTCCTACTTTTCCACAATATTGGAAGCACAATTGAAGGCTTTCAAGGTGATCATCCTTTGATAATTGACAACTAAAATTATCAATAAAGCTGACATGGTTTTTTAATGAAGGTTTGAAAATGCATAGGTCATGACTCTTGAAAAGCTGAAAGAGCATTAAATAAACCAAAAGGCATCACTATATTATCATGTTATAATTTGACTATCATGTGAAAAAATTATAAATATATATTTAATGAATAATATATTATACAATTAAGTAGGAATTATAATAGTAAGTTTATTGATTATAAAATATGATTAGATTGTTAATTTAAAAAGAATCTATCTAAAAAAATTATTATTGAGATTTATACAATTTTTTTTTTTTTTTTTGATAGTAATTTTGAAGTTGATTTATATTGATAGTAACTTTTGCATATCTTAAGTTACCTTTGTTAGACATTAGTGATCCTTAAGATCTTATTTATTTCTTTTATTTGATATTTAGAACACATATCATATAAATCTTATAAAAAAAAGGATTAGAAAAGGATTTTTAGTGTGAAAGGAGATAGTTAGGCCATCTATGTAGATGAATGGAAATGGATGATAGAAGTCTTTATTCCTATTGGCCAAAAATCATACCCAATGGGCTTTAAGGAGGTTGCCCAAGGATTTATTAAAAATGAAGGTTTGTTTCTCGAAGGGAGTCAAACATCAAAGGCTAAAGTCAGAAAATTTTGATTTTTAGATATGATTTTGGTACAAATCTTGCATGATTTGGACTTTTTATGAAAGAGATATAGGCGCTCAAAGATAGGGTGTCAAAATTATACCTACTATCACTATTTTAGGTATAACTCATGCTTATAGAGAGCAATTGAGGATCGGTGATTGGTATTGGAGAGAGCACTTTTTTTGCTATACTTTTCATGTATAGCTTGATGAAATCCAAGCTGAGATAAAAGAGATATTGGGAGTTGAAGTCAGTATTTGTAAGCTAATGGCAGTAAGTGACCCCATTTAACTAGTGGTTACATTTTGAGCTACATTTTAGGCAATTTGATAGATTTCTGGCTCAAAATTTTTAAGAGTATATATGTTTATATCACAAGACTATCTGCAAAATTTTTGTGGCATCAAGATTTTGGATTTGTGAGATATAAGGAAAATAGTGCTCAAGTATCTCTGGGCTAGGGTTTTAAGCACTTGCTAGGAATTTTGAGATATCGGACAATCAAAAATGAATTTATAGTTGATTCTTTTTTATAATAAAACTTAAGAAGATTAAATACACTTTGAAGAAAATTTTATAGAAACTAAATGGTTGAATCTAGAATTATTGAACTCTAAAGATCAAGAAGAAATAAGTCCTTACAGATAAATAAAATTTTGAAGGATTTTGTGGAAATTAAAATCTTTTTTATACAAGCCTATTTGAATATAAGAAATTTTATCTATATAACTTTTTTTTTATAATATTTTAATATTATTTATCTTTTTTATTAAGGATAAATCACTTATTGGAATTTAGCCAATAAATTTCAAATAAACTCTCCACAGCCACATACCTAGTGTATTCCTAGATAGAAATTCATGCCATACTACATTGCTTGCAGCCAATAGTTGGATTTGACCACCTGATCTTGCTCACCACGTAGCTTAGACATGAGAAATTGCTCGCATTCCTCCAATTGAGTCTTTTCTAGTGTCCAGGCTGCTTGAGCCTCTTTCAATTAGCAAACCCAATACTCCAAGGCTTCCTTCTCTTGTCTCTTTGCATGACCTTCAACTTAGGCCTCTCTTTTACGTCAATCAATCTCCTTAAGCCAATTTAGAAGTATTTCTAATTGGTGCTTGAATTTCACTTGTTCTTTTTGCAGCTCTGTCCTAGCTAATTGCAGTGCCGCTTTCTGCCATAAAGTACTAATTTAATTATGTAATGACTAACAAAAATACATCATTATTAAATCTTTTGAGAATATAAGCCTAGGACACCTGCTTGACTTCTTGACATAGGCTTTGGACTTCTTCCATAGGTGTAGGAATAGTACCTTTATTATTGGTATTAGTAATTTGTAAAATTTCCACCTTAAGAGTATTGATAAGCTCTTAAAGATCTGCAATAGTTGTAAATCTATTCTTGCTTTTGTTTAATGTAACATCCATGATCTTTCCTTCCATCTTAATAATTTTACAATTCATATTAGAGGAAGATAATTTCCAACCTCTAATATCAAATTTAAAAAAAAAAAAAAAAAAAAAAAAAAAAAAAAAAATCTACAAAGTGGGATGATTCACTTTTTTTTTTTTTCAAAAAATCAAACTTAGAAAGCAAAGAATTTTAGTTTAAAGATGGATAATCTGCAACCTTCAAATATAATATTAGAAGTGGAATAATGTACTCACTTTTTAAATACAAAATAAGAACAATGAATCTTCACTCTTATCAAATTGTCAAAAATAAGAACATGAATTAAAATATATTTTTGTGTTATTTAAAATTATTTGATGATAGTATTAAAATTAGAATGGCTATTGCCAAAGACAAGAAGATTAGACACTCTTGAAACAAGACTAGGAACAAGAAATGTGTTGACTAGAGTGAAGAAGGCTTCACTCTTGTCTTTATATATATTATCTATTTAAAAATTACGTGGAGGCATTTTATAGGACATTCAACATGTATCCAATTTGTTAGACACATGTCAAACTTGCAAGAAAAATTTTCTACGTGTGTGCCATATACTTAGTTTGTTCCACAAGCTACCAATATGTATAACACATGGCTAGCTTGTTCCATAAGCTATCAACATGTGCGACATGTGACTAGCTTGTTGGCCAAGTTTCTAGCCTACCAATCACCTATAGACATGTATAAAAGTGAATTCACATCTATGAAGCTTCTAGAAAGCTTCTTTATAAGATATTATCAAATTAATCTACTTCTACCTACTTCTATCTATCTATATTAATTAGATAATTATTAGAATAAATCTTGACTGTGACAAGTGGTCAAATCCATTTTTAATTTTAAAGATGATATCATTTGTTTCTAAGTCCAAATAAAAATTTGAAATTTATTAAATCTAATTTCAATGCTATTAAGTAAATTTGAATAATACAATATATTAAAAATTAAAGCTAATTTAAAAGTAAGGAGTTAAAATTATAATAACACTATAGATCATGTTCACTTGTCAAAATATAAGAACTAATATTATTTTTTGTCTAATTTATACTATGTAACTATATAATATTCCATTACAATTTGAATTTTTAACTAAAAACTAAATATTAATTAATTAACTTGAAAATAAAATAAAATAAAATAAAATAAAAATCAGTTTCAAAAATTATAAAGTTTTTATTAAATAATAAAAAATTAATCATAAGTTTAGAATTGAAGTTATATAGGTATATATTTATTATTAATGCTAAAATTAATCATTAGTGGTCTAGACTTCTAAAATTAAATACCATGGTGGTTAAAGATAATTTCAATCCTAAAGATGCTATGATTTATATTGATATTCCAAAATATGTTTACTTATGAAAATTTTAGATTTGATATTATTTTTTATCTAATTCATATTATATAATATTTTTTTACATTTTGAACTTTAACCATTTTGATAAAAAGTTAATCCTTTAGGAACTAATAGGCAAAGATTAGATGAAAAAGATTCTAACGTATACAATTTGGCAATTATATAATAGATGGCTTATACATATGAGTAATCATGGTATAATTTATTATCCATTCTATTAAACTTTAATAGAATAAATATAGAGAAGAATAAATATCAGCTAATTTTCAAATTATAAGCTTGACCATATTTTGTCATAAAAGAAAAGAAAAGTTTATATGGTAATCGAGCTAATAAACTTATGAGACAAAACTACCCAATCAAGTAATAATTTATTGTTTATTATCCTACAAATTATAAATAAAATATGATTTAAAGATCTCTTAGAGAGGTAAGAGGTTTCCAGCAGCTAAAGTTGAGATTGCTAATGTAAGTTGTTATTTGTCTTCCATGCTATAGACTAAGACATGTTTTAAATCCTTTTCTACTTAAGTTGTAGGTCTTTATGTTGGTACAAGGCGGATTCTTGTTTGATACATATTAACCATTGATTCTAAAGAAATAAAATGAATTTTTATTAAATAGGTTGCTCTTTGAGTCATTTGTAAATTTTGAAGCTCTCAATTACTTAGAAGTTTTTTAATAGCTCTTGTAGTTTTTTTCATACTCCAATTCAATTTTTTTTTTAAAAAGTCATTTGTCCAAATGAATACAATTCTAAAACTAGTTTTACTATTATAATTCAATAATCTAGGTTCCCTCATATTAATCAAAGGTTCTAATTAAATCTTATGTTGATGAAATATATAAAGATTGTCTTGCATCCAAGTGTTCTTTTAGTAAAATAATGATATTTTTTCTAAATTGAAAATGTTCAAAAAAGATACAAGTATATTGTACACACCTTGTGTAAGTTACTGTTTCCTTAAAAATTGCTTGTTTGGTACTGAGATTGCTTTTGGGCTAGCATTTGAAGTTCAAATATTAGAGTTGTATAGTTTGGTTTTACAACTATAATTTTAGTATAAAAATCATGAGATTTGAAGCTTTGATAAGGGAGAAATGAGCATTTGAAGTTAAGATCTTGAACTTTGTACATACTATCATTATATTGTGTATATTTGGAGTTATAAAAAAAACATTGGATTATTGGGAGGTATAATTAGAAATTTGATTTGATGAGTTATATTTTGCACATAAAAATTGATAGTTTTGAGCTTTGGTTGAAGGAATTATGGTTAGTTAAATTTAGAAAATTTAAAAATTAAATCTTGAAAAAAATAAATTTATGGGGATTTGGATTTTTAACTATATTTCAGGTTTTGGATAAATTTGAAGCTAAAATTTTCTGCAGATGTATTCTATGCTATGAAGCAATTGCATATTAAATTTTATATTGTTTCAATATTGGATTTTTGAAATATAACAAAATTAGTATTTGAATCTTTATAAGATGGTGTTTATAATAGCTACCAGGTTTTTAAAAGATACCTTAAGATTGATAAAGAATTTATAGTTAAAATTGTTTGTGGTAGAGATTAAGAATAAGGTCTAGTTGCTTATAAAATTTTAATACATATTAACAGTTGGATCAAGAGAAATGTAAGCTATAGTGATAAAAATAATAATCTAACATAAGAAATAAACTCTTTAAGGTGAATTGTTACAAGTTTGTCCAATTTGATTACAAAGAGGGATCCTAAGTCTACCTGAATTAAACTCTTGTCACAACAACAATAGCTTAGAAGGCCGGAAGCAAGGGAACAAATGAAGATAGTACAGAGGTGGGCAGAGATGGACGTAGGTGGACGTAGCTTTCATATTGAGGTTGTTAAAATAAAGACAATTGTAGGAATAGTCAATTTGGGATAATTTAGGGTTTAAGATTATCTCTACAACTATCTTCATTTCAACAAGATTTAAGATTTAGGATTTAGAGTTCAAGATTTAGGATTTTAGAATTAAAGTTTAGAATTTAGGATTTTAGAATTTAAGATTTAAGATTTTAAGATTTAGGATTTAGATTTAGGATTTAGAGTTTATAGTTACATGGATGTGCATGAAAAAATTTAAAGTTTAAGATTATATGGATGTACATGAGAAAGTTGACTTTTTATTTTCAAGATTTGAAAGGACCTACTTCTTTTTTTGAGGTTTGTGATTCCAAAGCTATAATTATTTTTTTCTACAAGTTCTTCACGTGAAAGATAGAAATAAATGAAATTGTGAAACATATCCTATTCACACTACAATACTCAAGTAAATCCTAAATAGTATTATATCTATGATATCATTCCCTATTACATGCATGATATCATTCCCTATTACATGCATGATATCATTCCCTATTACATGCATGATATCATTCCCTATTACATGCATGATATCATTCCCTATTACATGCATGATATCATTCCCTATTACATGCATGATATCATTCCCTATTACATGCATGATATCATTCCCTATTACATGCATGATATCATTCCCTATTACATGCATGATACCATTCCATTTCCCTATTTCACACCCATCCATGATACCATTTTATTTCACACCCATGATACCATTTTATTTCCCACCCATGATACCCACCCATGATACCCACCCATGATACCCACCCATGATATCCACCCATGATACCCATGATATCCACCCATGATACCCATGATACCCACCCATGATACCCATGATACCCACCCATGATACCCATGATACCCATGATACCCACCCATGATACCCATGATACCCATGATACCCACCCATGATACCATGATATTTCACCCATGATACCTTATGATACCCCATGATACCCATATACCCACCCATGATACCCATGATACCATGATACCCACCCATACCCATGATACCCATGATATTCAACATGATACCATGATACCCACCCATGATGATGATACCCACCCATGATATCCATGATACCCACCCATGATACCCATGATACCCATCCATGATGATCCATATCCACCCATGATACCCACCCATGATACCATGATACCCACCATGATACCCATGATACCCACCCATGATACCCACCCATGATACCCATGATCCCGCCCACGATACCCATGATACCCATGATACCCACCCATGATACCCATGATACCACCCATGATACCCATGATACCCATGATACCCACCCATGATACCAGATACCCACCCATGATACCCAATCTATGATACCCACCCATGATACCCATGATGACCCACCCATGATACCCACCCATGATACCCATGGCCACAGTGCCCTCAAAATCGTCCCCATCCTCCTAACTCTTCGCCAGACCTTCGCTTCCCTTCCACTTGTGCACTACTCGTACCACGTCTGTACCGTTTCTGTGCGCAACCTCCTCACCCTTCCGTGTCTGTCTGTCGGGAGGGAGAGCGAGAGGACTCGGGAGTGTCGGATTAAGAGCGGCCGGTGGATATTGTTGAAGCGTGGAGCGCTTTTGTGCAGGTGAGGATTGTGGCAGAGGTCCAGGGTTTGTGTTTACTCGGAGTCCTTGGCAGGTGAGTGCGGTTTCGGTGTCGGGGTAACCCTAGGCGTTGTGTGATGTTTTCGTCGTCGACTCTTCCGTTTAATGCTTTCAGGGTTTCTGTTTGAGTTTTCTTGTCACAACTTGAGGGAGGGAGTCTCGCAGCGCCTGCTTACCCGGTACACGCTCTCCCGCGACTTCAAGTTATGGAGGCGATGGCTGCTGCTGAGGTGAGTTCGTGAAATGTTTGGAGTTCATTAGTTATGCTCAAATAAGTTTCAAATGTGGATTTCGAATCGGAGTTTTAAGCTTGAGTTTTCAGCAGTGTTTTTGCTGATATGTTAAGCAGCATTACTGTTGGATCTCCCTTCTTCAGATGGACCAAGGTCATCGGCAGAAGAGTGGGCGGGAGGTGCAAGACCAGACAAGAGCGAAGGAACAGGAGATAAGAGAGCTGAGAGAGGAGATCAAAGTGAAGGAAGAGGAGATCAAAGTGAAGGAAGAGGAGATAAGAGAGCTGAGAGAGGAGATAAGAGGGGTGGAAAAGGAGATGGGAACAGAAGTGAGAAAGCCGCTTGAAGCGAAGCTGGAGTTCCTACGGCAACATCTAATCAGCCGCGATCAACAGATAATCAGCCTCCGGCAAGAAATAGGCAACCGCGATCAACAGATAATCAGCCTCCGGCAAGAAATAAGCAGTGTTCGGTCTGTGCAAGAAGCGGCGGCGTCGTCGTCAGGTATGTTATCTTAGAAAGAATCTGGGTCCATGATCTGGCAGATGATTCTTGTGTGCTCTAGTATGCTTACTTGTTGCTTAAGGTATGCTTACTTGTACTTGTGATAACATGCTTTTCTGGCGAACTGATCAATTGATTTCCTTATCAAAATCGGTATCGGGTGTAGGGCTTCTTGCCTTCGTAGATAGAATAAGCAGGCCTGTTGACGCATTGGTTTATTTAGGAACGACGCGGCTCACTAGTTTGCGGAGCTGCCGCCAAGCTCTGCGGCAAGTATCACTAGTTTGTCTAACGGTCTTATCAGGTTGTATCCGAGTGAGTGAGAATGCACAATTTGGCTCGATGCCCAGAATGTGCGGTCGAATGCATGTTTGTTGCACAACACTCTTGTCTAATGTCTGTAGGCATCTTCTTGTACGATACACGATGGCCATTCATGAGTTTTATTCACTCTATGATGTCTTCATGACCTACGACTTGTTTGCAACCTTTTCGGTGTGGTTGTGCGTGTGAAGGTGCGTGTATATCAGGTTCAATCTTGAATTGTGTTGTGCTTGCAGACCTGGGCACAGAATATGATTGGCTGGGGCAGAAGGTCGTGCCGCCGGCTCCCTCTTCAGGGGCTGGCGGTTACCCAAGCAGCACGAGGCATGAACGGATGTGGTTACCTGTCAGAGTAGAGCATTGGGATGTAATGAACGAGATTGAAGAATCCATAAGAAGCGCAGACAGAAGGAAGCGTGTGTATAAAATCGCTCTATCCTGGTACATTCAGAACACGGAACGGGCAGATAAGCAAGAGAATCATCTTATCAATCTTATCCTGCTGGAGATGCTAGCTTTTATGAAGAAGAAGGAGCCGCAGTCTAACTTTGTCTTAAAGACGGAATTCATAATCCTGAGCAAGAGTAAAGGGGGAAATGACGGAATAGGATCAGGTGAGGGTGCGAGTTCAAGTGCCATGGTTGACGTTTATTCAGGAAGCCCTAGAGCAGACTTCCTAATCATTTTAGGGGAGAAGAATATTTTGGTCGTCGAGGTCAAGAATGCAGGTCTGGGAAGTGACCAAGATGAGCCCTGGTATCTCCACCAAGTTTGGACAGACTGCTCTTGCAACTCAGGTTCTATCTGGCCCTATCCCATGTTTTCATAGTGTGTTCTAATTCTCACATTGTTGCAAGAATCCTGACATAGGTTCCAATTATCGCAGGGGAGGGCAATTGCTGGTGCGCTGACCATGGTATCGCGGCAGCTCATGGTGAAAGGATCATCCGTTGTATTAGCCAGTTGTATGAGTACATGGTTTTGTAAGCTGCTTTTGAACCCCTGATTATGTCGGTAATTTCTCCTCTTGGCTAGATCGGCTTGGAGCTCAGCGTATGCCTGCTTAGCCTTTGCCTTTCCCAGATCCCAATGAACAAGAAACCTTTTTTCTAACAAACTGCATTCTACTGCCTGTTCGATCCTGGTTCTATGTTGACTCACTTAAGATGATCTTGTTTTCTTCGTCTTACTTGTATCTCCCTTCATCCTGGCAGTGGGATTTTCTCGTACCGTCTTGGTTTCCCGATCTGCGTTTGGCAAAACGACAGCATGGAATGCGTGGCAGTTCTCATTTTGCTGTCCCTTTGCTCCGAGTTGCAGGTGTAAGGTGGGTTACGGTGTCCTAACCGATGTAAGAAATTGGTATCTCTTCAAACGGGATATTGCCGGGTGCCTCAAAATATCAGCTGGTATTAAGGCGAGTGGTGAACCCCCGCGTGTGCTCGCTGCGTTGTCATATTTGGTGCACATTGCTTCAGTAGATAACTCCGAGTTTGGTGATCCAACGGGGAATGGCCAATTTCCCGTAGTGCATGGAGCTGCCCCTTCCGAACATTCCAGTGAAAGCACTGATGACGACATCAACGATCGAACCTATTCAGCACGTGTGAGCCAAAATATCTCTTCCTCTGAAAGACGAAGGTAGGTTGTCCAGCCAGCTATTCAAGTTTGTTCCATGAAGTGGGACACGTAGACGGGAACAAATGGTGAAATGACGGCAACTGCATGTGCAGGTCTGAAAGACATCGCTCAGGTGGGGCGCAGCTGTCTTTGGAAGATGTCTCCGCAGAGGACCTGAACCTGAAAAAGGCG
Source organism: Physcomitrellopsis africana (assembly GCA_036785485.1). NCBI lineage: Eukaryota > Viridiplantae > Streptophyta > Bryopsida > Funariales > Funariaceae > Physcomitrellopsis > Physcomitrellopsis africana. Next base: position 15,250 of record JAWRVF010001771.1, on the reverse strand, counting down.
GGCGGTATCATAAGTAGTGAGGGATGGAGTGGATGCGTTGTTAATGGCCGTTTGCATGGCCAACCTGTTGCATTGAAGTTTGCCCACTTAGGCACGGAACGTGCGGAGGTGAGCTGGAGTTGTGTCATGCGGAAATGTTGCGTTCACATCTCAAAGTGGCTGCTACTTTATGTAATCCGGGACTGAGGTGGAGAGGTCCTGTTTGTGACATCTTTACTGACAGGTAGTCTAAGGTAGATGCAACGTGGAGCATGTTGGTGGTCAAGTGCACGTGCAGTTTGCGACACTTTACCTGTTTGTGATCTTAGTCTGCCTAGCCCATCGTTTGGCCGTGCTTGTGCAGGCTCTCCTGAAGGAGGTGGTTGCTTATACGAAGATGGAGAAGCTTTGGGGGGTTTTTGTTCCTCGATTAATAGGATATGGAACCACAAATAACGGTCGGGTTGTATTTCTCGCGACTGAATTGGTTGAAGGTGTTGAGCTTGGAAAAGGTAGGATATCTTGCAAAACTCTCAAATGCGGAGTATCCTACTCTCCGTATTCTGGTCTAGAGGGTTTCTCGTAGCCTGGGCATGGTGATCCTATGAAGTGCTTCTTTGAAGGGCCAATACCTTTGACCAGCTGCAATCGGCTGGCAGAGTTCTCATTTATTTGCCTTCTGTGGTGATTTTTTTTAGTGGCGGTGACCCGGGAAGTGGAGACTGCAGCACTTGTAGCGCTTACTGCAGTCCATGCATGCGGGTTGCTTCATGGAGATGTTTCCTCGAGTAACATTATGGTTGTGTGGGGAAAGGAGCCTACTGTCCGCATTCTGGATTTTGGCTTCTCGTGTATTACCAGCAACAAGAAATTACAGGAGGCAGAGCGCGTGCGCTTAACGCGTCTTTTTCCACACATGGTGGAGTAGGCGGGGAAGAAGCAAATAATGCAAGGTATCCTTGTATTCTGTCTTGTTAAGTGCAAGGCAAGCACTTGTTCAAGGAACTTTCACTTATCTTGTTTCAGCTAGAAGTGCCGTGCTAATGGCATCAGAGCACGGTCAACTGTCCATTTGGAGAGTGCTATCGTGCGCCTTATCTTTGCGGTGTGTCTAGTAACAAACAGAGGGATCGTGGATGATGGATTTGCATCCAGACTCGACTAGGTCCAATTTGAACCAGGTAACAGATTTTGACTGGTTATGTGTGTCTGTACAAATTGCTGAAGGGTTATGTGTATCTGTAGAAATTGATGCCAGCAGGCAGGTAGGCTTGTAATATTTCTCTAGATCGGCGAAAATGTGTTGCTTCAATTGAGCATTCTCAGTTACTGCCTGTGCATACTGCGGAGCTAGTATGGTTTTTTTATCTGTGCGGTGAGGTCACCAAAGTGAAACGAACAACAATATGATTTGTATAGATGGGAAACCCCTGTGCGGATATGACACCTCGATCGATGGCCATGTCAATATCTGAAAATTCAGCATATAGCAGTTTTATATATTTTTTATAAAATTTTCTTAGTGCCCCCCCCGGATTACAGTTGGTTTAAAATGGCCGCTATTCTATGAGTGGAGCTTCAATACAAACATCGATTTCAACAAAACTTCACGTCTGCATGTGCACTCTTTTTTTTTGGGTTCAAAATGCTTTTTGCAAAGTACACATTAATAAAAACATCATGTGTGGTACTTATAAAAGATTGGATTATGTGCAAAGACTTTTATTGTCAATCATTATGCCGAAGTTGCTAGTAAAGCACGTCACGTGCATGTGACTCCCCCTAAACCTTCGTCGAATACGCTATTAATCATCCATGGACATGAACAGATTCTCAACTAAAGAATCATGTACAATTTTAATACTAAATTTGTCTTTTGCAGGAATAGCATAATCATCCATTTGTCTAATGTAATATTAAAACAAAAAATCAATCTTAGATCGTTAAATGGAATGTTCTGCTCCATCTCAAAAAAATGAATTCCACATGTTTTTGAGCCACAATTGTAAAGCATTTATGATATGGCTTTGACATGAATATTGACTTGATTTGGGAATAATACTAAATTATCTTGATTACTTGTCAATATCAAACTATGCAATTTCTATATCTGTGAGATGATGCAATTCTTTGTGACCTCCTTTTGTGCAATGTTGTCATTAACATATATCTTTACAACTACAAGGCCAAAAATCACTTGCAATCAATCATTGAAATTTTCAACATCTTTTGCCTAAATTTTGAAATTAACCAAATGAGTAATTGATCCAATTAGATTAAGCATATCACTTGTGAGTATCATGAATTGAATTGCGTTTGAGTACAAATTTGTTGGATTATTGATATGGAATTGATAGGGTAATATCATATCTTCTCATATTGTACAATATAATCCTCTCTACTTTGCTCCCTAACTTTTGTCCTTTGCTTACACACTTCATTGTAATGCTCTCCACCTTGATTGCACTTGTCATTACCTTATATACCTCTAGATTGCTCCTTGACATCCTTTTATTCATATATATATTGATTTGTTGTTTTTATTTTTTGGACTTTTTGTTGTCTTGTCTTTTAATTCTCCATTGATGGTTACTCATGGTTCTAATTGCCTAGTATTGCTATTGGTTCTTGTCTTTTTCTATGGCACTTGCTTTTTTTCTTCATTGTGCCACCAATAGATTGTACTTCATGATTGTTCTTTTATTTGTTAATTTTTTATTTTGTTTTATTTTATTATTTTATTTTTCTTTCAACTTTCTTTATTGTGATGCTATTGATGCTCACTTGGCTTACTTGACTATTTGTCTCTTCATGTCTACTTCACAATTTTTTAAATTGTGCCCTACTTTTGATTCTTTTTTTAAATTCTTTGTCATTGATATTATGTAGCTCCCATTTTGTCTTATTGGTCCACTCAAACCTCTCTTATATTTCTTTTGTTGCTAAATTTTTGCATATAATTACTTACATATTATACACAATCATTTTAAATATATTCATAATCACATATACATCCAAAAATAAAGCACACAAAACACAACATTCTTTTACCAACATACACATGGACTAGTTGGTTTCCTCAAATATTACTTCTTTGAACTTACATATGTACAATCACACATGCGATTAAATGCCCATACAATGCCGCATACCTTGATCTCTTTGCAAACTCACTTTTGCACCAAATTGAATTGCTCACCGTAATACTTGATTTCTTTTCCACCACATACCATTGCTTAATTGTCTTCTACACACAATCATTCAAATATACACAAAATTTCACATTCTATTTCATAATCACACTTCCTTTCTTGGTAGTAATTACAACAATAATTCTTTTGTGTATGAGGATACATTTGCAAGAAATCTCTCTTAGGTTATAAGAGGGTAGCCACCTTCTATTTTCTTTCATTCAATATTCTACGAGAACTTATGAAGTTGATATTTTAAAATCCTTGAATTGATACTTTTTTAAAACTCTTTTCACACTACAATATATGAATTGATTTTTTTAATATCTTTTCATATTATTGCTTTCTAAGCTAGTTTATTCAACCTTCTTTGTACACTATTGAACTATTAATAAGTATGTTTATTTATTTTATTCTTTTATCAATTTGCATTATATACAATATCCTAAGATTATTTATTTTTTGGCTATTAGAATCTTAAATACAATTCTATCCAACTTTAGAAAATAAATATGTTATGTTTTCATATACAGTTACTACTACATATGTCTCAAACCATTTTTTTGTAAATTTTTGCATTGTACTATATTAATGCTCTAAACTATTATCATACACTAACACCAAGTTTTCTTTTTGAATTGCTTTTGATTTTAAGAAATAAGTTCTATTTGGTAGCCTCTCTTATGATTATGATTTATGATTATGATTTATGATTATGATTTATGATTATGATTTATTATTTATGATTTTTTTTTTCCTTAATTAATGTTATTTGTAAAAAGGATCAAATATTGGCATCTATTTTCTATAGGATGATGATAAATCACCATGAATATCAATCAATAGATAAATTTTATTCTTAATAAATAATTAATCAAAACTTATGTAAATTTTTTATATTAATTTATTAATAAAAATATTAACCTTTAAAAGAGATTTGTTTAAAGCCAACTTAATTTATTGTTATAGAAGTAATGATTGAAGAGTAAAATAGCTCTCTATCTTCTTCCTTCACCATCACTTGTGGCTTCAAGGACAAAATAATTCTCTATCTTTTTTTTTCACCATTTCTTGTGGCTTCAAGAATAAAGTAATTCTTCATCTTCTTTCTTCACCATCTTTTATGGCTTCAAGAGTGGAATAACTTTCTATCACTTTTTCACCATATTCCAACTATAACTAACTTCACATTCCTTAACAATCTCATTTTTAAAAAGAATTAATATTTTTTAGAATCTAATATTTATAATTAGATTCTATTAAAACCAATTTGATAATTTTAGGCCTTGATACATATAAAATCTTATGTAATATTTTTTATATAAAATTTTATGTAAGATTTTTTATATAAAATATCTTATCAAAATATAAAAAGTTAACTAAATAAAATTTTGGTATATAATTTAGAATTCATAAGAAGTATATGGCTAGTAAGTAAGGAAGAAACAATCAATCTTTATATCTTATTATTATTATTTTTTTAATTACAAATAGCACTTTGTATAAGAACTTATAAATTCTTCTACATATTTATACAAATCCTTCTACCAATAAGTTTTTTTATTTTTTGCATAAGTTGACCAAACTCTAATATGCCATATCTATAATGTATCATGAAACTCCTTCAAAACCTAAAATTTAGTATCCAAATCTCTAATTACTTTTGAGAGTAAAATTCACCTATCAATTCAAATTATAAGTTGGTTTCAATTAAATATTTCTTATATTTGGTGGTATAAATAAGAAAGCTTAATTTTAAAAAATAAAAAAAAGAAGAAAAAAAAATAATTAAAAAAAAAACTATTTCACCAAATGGTCTTCTTTTCCTCAAAGGATATCTTCTTTCATTTGAAGAAGAAGATTCACCTTGGTCTTTTCTAACCTTCTTTTCTCTTACAACTTGTCTTTTTTTATTCAAAGGTTGATACTCCTCATCATCGTCATCATCATCTTCAACACTTTCATTTCTTTCATTGCTGGTTTTAGCAATTGTAGAAACCTTCATCTTTTCAATCTTCTTCTCATCTTCAATCACATCTCCACCATCTTCATCATCTTCATTGTCTTCATTGTCTTTCTTTGCTGAATTTAAAGATGTGTCCACAAACACACCATTACTCGCACTTAGACACATCTCCAAGTGCTCACAAGCACTCTTATGCTCCAAAAATTCTACATCACGACTTTTGATGATCTTTTTAGTATCCAAACACATTAGCCTATATGCCTTAGTACCTTCACAATACCCCAAAAACACACACTTTGTATCTTTTTCATCAAGCTTGGACCTCATACAATCCGGTATTTTTGCATATGCAATGCATCCAAAAGTCCTCATATGTGAAATACAAGGTTGTCTTCCACTCCAAACCTCTTGTGGTGTCATTGATGCAAGGGCACTTGTTGGACACCTATTCCTTGTACTTGTTGGTTTCATTGATGCAAAGGCACTTGTGGTGTCATTGATGCAAGGGCACTTATTGGATATCTATTTCTTGTACGACATTTAATGCAAGGACACTTATTCAACACCATTTTGTTGTGGAATGTATGGAGTTGTGGTTTGTCTAGCAATTCCTTCATTCTTCAAATAAACATCAAATTGCTTAGACATGTACTCACTTCCATTGTCCGTTCGCAACACCTTGATTTTGCACTCACTTTGTTTCTCAACAAGTGCTTTGAACTCCTTAAACTTCTAAAAGCACTCACTCTTGGCTTTAAGAATGTAGATCCAAATCTTTCTTGAAAGTCATGAATAAAAGTGAGGAAGTACCTTGCTTCTCCAATACTTCTGGTCTTCATAGGTTCACATACATCAGAATGGACAATCTCCAATAACTTTGTAGCACGTGTTGCTACACCATTTGGAAATAAAGCCCTTTGTTGTTTGCCTTGTATGTAACCTTCACATCCAAGTTGTATTGCATTTTGACTTGTTTTGCCAAGGTCTAAACCACTTACCATAGACTTGAGTTCTATCATGCTCTTCATGTTTAAATGGCCAAGGCGATGATGCCATATGTTCAACTTGTCTTCATTGGATGTAAACTCAACAAATGCGGCTACTTCCACTCCATTCACCTTCTTATAATTGAGGTAGTATAAATTTCCCTCTCTAGAGCCTTTGGCAACCATGTTTATATTCAAGGTTCTTACAAAACATCCATTCATATTGAATTGAACCATAAAACCTCCCATTACAAGTTTACTCACCAAAAGTAGGTTTTGCTTCATCTTTGGTACATGGAGGATGTCTTTAAATGTGATCCTACTGATTTGTCCATTCACCACCACCTCCACTATATTGGATCCAATTCCAATGGCTTCACATATACCACTATCCGCCAAGACCACATTTTATGCTGGAATTGCCTCATAAGTGTTAAATGAACACTTATAAGGTGTCATATGCTTGGAACACCTTGAATCCACAATCCATCTTGCCATGGCACCCATAGAGGTTCCATTTGATGCCATGAATGCATAATCTTGTCCTCCAAACTCATGTTGCACGCTATTTGCATTCTCCCTCTCTATCTTTTTGCCTTTGTAACAATTTCGAGCAAAATGTCCTACTTTGCTACAAATGAAGGAAGTTTTGATATTTTTTCATTGGCTTGAGTAGTTGCCTTTGCCTTGACGTGAGTAGAGTGCTGAATCTTCACCTTGAGGCTCCTTTTCTTTCTTCTTGGTCACGTCATGGGCAAGTCTTGCTATAACATAGTCCATAGTAAGTTGCTTTAAGTGAATGGATTCCAAAGCTACAATATGGTAGTTGTAGGACTCTGGCAAGCTCATAAATAGAGTCATAACAACATCACATTCTTCTAAGGGCTTCTCTACAATTACAAGTTGATTTGCAAGTGCCTTCACCTTGTTGATGTGTGCCATAAGGTCTTCACCTTCTTCCATCTTGCAAGTAAAGAACTTCCTCCTTGTATCGATGATGTTAGATAAGTTTTTGCTCTTATAGATGTTGCAAAGAGTCTTCCATGCTTCTGCTGGTCCTTTGCAAGAAATAATCTAGGAGAAGTTGGCTTCATGAACATTAGTTGCAATCAACCCAAAAGCCTCCTTTTCACGACGTTTGTACTCCTTCTTCTCCTTCATATCTATTGAAAAAACACAACAAGCATAACACAAGTAAGTAGAAATCAGCAAGGTTGAATATAAGAGAAGTGTGGAATGAGATAACTCTCTCTTCCAACACCCATTACTTATAGATGGTGGTTGCTGCCCTTAACAACAACATCCATCCTTTAACTTTTACATTCATCAAAGGATATACCAAGTATATCCTTTGGCATCTTATCTTCTATAAAGATATGCCTTTAATATATCCAATATATCTTTAGCATATCCAATATGCCTTTAGCATATCCATTATGTCCATAGGATTTTTTGGCATCTCACCTACCTCAAGTATATCCTAAGGTATATACTTTATACTCTTGCCTAATCTTTGGATATTCCTTAGGATATCTTTTGTCCTCTTGACTATGTCTCTTTGGCCCTTGGCCTTGCCATATGCATAGGATGGCCTTTCCACTTACCAAGAGACAACCCTTTGACCATTAGCAATCTATCTAAGGTAATATCTTTTGCTTAGTAACTTATTCTACTTTTACTATTATCTATTTAGCTTAACACTCCCACTTTGCTAATTGTCAAAGACTTTCAAACCTAATGCCTTTGTCAATATATGATGCCTATCCTTTACCAATGCCTTGGTTAACAAATCAGCAAGCATGTCTTTCGTTGCACAATACTTCAAGTCAATTATTTCCATTTCAATCTTCTCTCCTATGAAGTGATGTTGAATGTCAATGTGCTTGATTCTTGAATAATACTTTGGAATCTTTATAAAATCAAGGCATTCTTGATTGTCACACATCATTGGAGTTGCTCCCACTTGCACAAGTCCAATGTCGTTGTCATACTGCATTTACGTGCAGTGTATAAAAATATTAAAAATCTTGTATCTATTGTTAATATATATGTGAGTACTAGAGGTTATTTTAGAAGATATTATAAGGAGAGGATTTATTATAGCCACTTAGTTAATAAATTAAGATGGCAATTTGTTTTCTTCCTACCTTATTTATATCCTAGAATAGACTCTTTTGTAAATAGAAGAAAAGTAAAGTATGTTTTACCTTTTTTCTTGACTTTTGAGGTAGAATGGACCTTGTGAGAGGTAAGAAAGAAGAGTATGGGGTGAATAAGGCCCATCCAATAGGATTTGGCTGCCTATGTGGGCGTCTCATAGTCTAATATGGAAAGAAAGGGAGATATACTCTTCTTGCTAGACCAAGAGTGAGAGGCAGTTTTGAGTGGTGAACTTTGAAGAGAGATAGCTCCGTGGTGATAGAAGCGTTTGTAATGAAAATTGGTAGATGTGTTCTTCAAGTTGTGAGGATTCTAGAACCTATTTATTTGCTTGTTTTGGAGTTGTGAGCAAAACATTATGCTTGTTTTAATAGAGTAGGATTTGCTGCCACCTGACGAAGAGGGGCAGAAACTTCGAGCTGCTACTGCAAGTTTGATTTCGACTCTTTTTTAGTGAAATTTATAGAGAGTGTGGAAAATTGTGTATTATCCGTCATAGTTGTTATAGCCGTTATAGCTATTGTAACCTACCAAGTTGTCATAGTTGTTATAGATGTTGTAGCCTATTAAGTCATCATAGCTGTTATAGCTGGCATTGTCATATAATGTGTTATCCTCCTTGAAAATGCACTGGGCACCTAATTATGGAAGGTGAAGTTGCAATTCACATATATCCAAGAACCCTTAATAAGTTTTGTCCATATATGAAGAGTATGATTTGAATATCATAACAAGAGTTCTTGAATCAATACAAAGTGCTTAAAAATACTCTTCCTGATAATTTCATCTACATATAAACTCCTATTGCTTTGTTACTTGTTACAATCAAGTAACTAAGAGTTCTCTTTATAAATCTTAACCTTGATTAGTGAAATTCAATAAGCTACAACTCTTAATTGAACCATCAACTTAGTGTGAAATTTTGTACAAAAATACAAATATAAGTCTTCTATATGCTCAAAAAGTTTCAATCCAACCCAACTTACAAATTGTAGAAAATTGATCAAAACCTATATTAATGTCACTTTGTTGCCGGCTTGAAATTTTATACAAATATTCCAGTGGCAATTTCTCCTTCTATAATTGTTAAATTAAGCTAAAAATAGATATATAGCTTGTTCTTGAAGTCTTTTAATATTATACCAAATTTCACCTTGATTCAATTGATAGATCTTTAGATATTGCAGAAATTCTAAACAACCCTAAATTGCCAATTTCTAATACCTCTTTGTACTAAAGATCTTGTAAATTCCGATTTCACCATTAGATTGTAATAATATTTTGCTCAGCCTTAGTACACTTAATTATTTACATACTATTAAATTTTTAACTATAGATGTTATTTCAATTACACACAATAGCTGAAAGTGCTAGTCCTAACTTTATTGCATAAAAATTTAATGTCTAGTACAAACCATGACTTTAGATAGCAATTGCTAAGTCTTTTTAAATCCTATAGAAAAAAGCTTCACGTTTTTGAGGCAAGCTTGAAACTAACTATCTAATTCTAGTCATTGATCTCTAAATGACTTGATCCCCTATCCTTGGTGGCTATTTTGTGGCTAGAGGTTTGATTGTGACCTTATCTCATACATAATCAACCTGTGGATATCAATCCAACTTATTCTAAGGATTTTTAAGTTTAATCCTATCCTCAATTTAATCTTAATATCAACCATATTAACTATTTATCTTCTTTATCATATTTTTATTAACTTATGGCTTTTTAAAAATAATAACAGAGTTTGTATAACCTAGAAGGAAAATTTAGTAACTAACTTTTAATTATTAGCTATTAAAATAAGAAAATAATCTAAGAGGCTTTTATAAATATTTTCTTAAGTATCTTAAGTTCCTATTGAATCAAGATAATTAAATATTAAGTAGAAATTATTCTTATTCATGCTTTTCACTATATAAACATGTTACAATACGACAGCGTTGTCGTGGCGAAAGTCCGCTTCAGGTAGACGCAAGGTCCCTCTTTACAATCAAGTTGGATCCAATAAGTCCGCTTCAGGTAGACGCAAGGTCCCTCTTTACAATCAAGTTGGATCCAATATGCACAAACTTTTTTTTTAAACTTTTCTTTTATAGCCACAAAACCATGTGTATAATAAATCAACAAACTAGAAGCTTGGAAATTTATAAGTCAAAATCCAGCCGTGTATATAAGTTCAAATTTTGGAAACATAGAGTTCACTTTTTTAGTCATCTTCACAAAAATTCTCAACCGTGAATTCATTACCGATCACCAGATATCATCAAAATATTAGCAAATAATTATATAAGTAAAACCAAATCAGAAACTTGAAAATTCATAATTTAAGATCCAACTATTCAAATAAGCTCAAAATTTGGGAAAACATATTTCATACCTTTGATCTTTGTCACATAAATTTTGAGCCGTGAATTCATTGTCGATCATTAGATATCACCAAATCCTTGGCAGATGCTTTTAGAAGTCAAATTTCAATCCGAAACTTGAAAATTCATAATTTAAGATCCAGCTGTTCAAATAAGCTCAAAATTTGGGAGAACATATCTCATACCTTTGATCTTTGTCACATAAATTTTGAGCTGTGAATTCATTGTCGATCATTAGATATCACCAAATCCTTGGCAGATGCTTTTAGAAGTCAAATTTCAATCCAAAACTTGAAAATTCATAATTTAAGATCCAGCTTTCAAATAAGCTCAAAATTTGGGAGAACATATCTCATACCTTTGATCTTTGTCACATAAATTTTGAGCCGTGAATTCATTGCCGATCATTAGATATCACCAAATCCTTGGCAGATACTTTTAGAAGTCAAATTTCAACCTGAAACTTGAAAATTCATAATTGAAGATCCAGCCGTTCAAATAAGCTCAAAATTTGGGAAAACATAACTCATACCTTTGATTCTCATCACATAAAATTTGAGCTATGAATTCATTGACGATCGTTAGATATCACCAAATCCTTGGCAGATACCTTTAAAAGTCAAAACCCTAGGCACCCAAGAACAAATTTGCCATTACTCCCTAATCAAGGTTTCAATTGACATGAGGTTTTAGACATAGACTCTTTATAGTATAAATAATATGTACACAAAAAATGAGTTTCGAATTCTTCTTGAAACTCAAGTTCTAGCTTAAAGCAAATCCTTCTATTTATCTAACTTCTTCAAAAACCCAGTTTAGATTGCTGGGTTTAACTAGCCATATCTCACTCAACCTGAACTCATTTCTATCAATTCTTGGACGTAAAATGTGTAGCTTGAAGTCTAGTTTCTGACCCAACTTTCAGATTTCTTGCTAGTATCTTAAAACTTCTAATACCCCCTGAAAAGTGACAGTAGGTGTCATATTAGTAGTCTAAGTTCAAACAAGCATATCTCTCTCATCTAAGCTCCGAATCCTGCGTTTCTACCACCTAAACTCATGCCAAGAAGACGCTCTCCCTGAATACCTCTCTGCCTTTGCCAAAAAACCCCTTTTTCTTCTCCTCCGAGCTCGTCAAAGAAGTCGCAGCCAAGGTCTTCAAAGTCCAAGTCAACAATTAATAGTTTAAAGTTATAAAAACCCCAAATCTAATCCTCCAAGTCAGCACTATTAATGGTAGCCGACTATTGACATCCAAATCTACTATTTATCCTTGGTAAATCCTAAATTCAATCTCAAAGTCAAAACTCCTTATATCTACAAATATAACCCTGAATCTACTAAAATCTAAGATTGAAAAAAAAGATAAAAGAAATAAAAGAAAGTTTCAAGGCTAGATCAAAATTAAAGTTAAGATTAAAGATAAGGTAAAATTTTAACTAAAGAAAAAGAAAGAAAGTGAGAAATTTTTCTTAAACTATATAAAAAAACTTAGATTGGTAAGAAGAAAGAAAGAACTTAATAAAATATTGAAGAAAAGATAATTAAGTTAGGTTTCTATATATGAATGTATTTACTTCACGACATCCACCCCCTCCAGACCTGCACATCCTCCGGCATGTGCCACCATTCACCCTTCATCGTATTCGTCTTCATCTTGAATTTCTTTATCTTCTTGGTTCCATTGTTCGTCAGACACATACATTTCAAAGTCTTCAGGTAGACAATTGTTATTTCTTCTTCGGAAAGCTTTCACTCGTTTCCCTGCTATCGGAATTCGGATAGATGTTCCATCTAATTCTCGAAGTGAGTAAGTTCCATTGTCATGAGCAATTACAACAATATATGGTCCAAACCATCTCCGAGAAAATTTTCTTTGCGTACTATGTTGGTGGTCTAAAGTATTGTCATAAACCACTACCCAATCACCTTCCAAGATTGGTTTCAAACGCAATCGATGAGTTTGATCAAATCGTGTTTTGTTTTCCAATCTTGCTGCTTTCAACCTATCTAGTGCCAATTGGTGGTCTTCCGATAGTTTCTCAATTTGTTGGATCCGGAGTTCCAAAAGTCTTTCACGAGATATGCCATCTTCCCAAGATAAAAATAACCACGTAGGCATAGATTCTTCTGCTGGCATAATGGGCTTTTGACCCAACATTAATTCAACTGGCATATATCCCGTTACCGTACTATGGGTGGTTCTATCGGCCCATAAAGCAAATGGTAGTAGCCTTGGCCATTCCTTTGAATTGCCTTTACAAGCTTTAACTAATGCATGTATGATTGGTGGGTGGCCTCTTTCACTCTTCCCATTTGCTTCTGGATTATATGCAGTGGTTAATTTTAGCTTCACTCCATATCTTTCAAAAAAACTTCTAGCTTCAGCAGCATCTAATTCTCCTCTGTCAGCCCTCATTCCTCCAATACATCCATAGCGACTAAAAATATCTTCAAGGATAAATCGACATATTCCAGCTGTTTGTTTGGTTCTTAAAGCTCTGCCTTCAACATAGTTTGATAACTCCTCTCGTGCCAGAACTAAATATTTCATATTCCATAATCCAACTGGCATAACTACCAAATCAATTACCCATTGGAAATGAATGGAAAGAGGGTAAGTTGGGTGAAGTTCATCACGATATCTGATTTTGGATTGAAGTTGACATTCAAGGCACGATCCTACAAAATTCTCTACATCTTTATAAAGACCCTTCCACCAATACCGCTCCTTTATCTTTGTATATGTAGCCCAAATTCCTCGATGCCCAGCCCAATGTGAATCATGAAATTCCTTTAAAACTTGAGCTTTGGTGCATGCATTTCCAACTACCCGCAATGGCATTCCATCCTTTCTTTTTGGTTTTTTCCAAAGAAGCCCATCCCGTAGAAAATATCCATATGAATATTGCCTGATTTCTTTAAAAACTTATTTGACCAATCTTGCAATTTTCTAAGGGTGCTCAAATAAATGCCAATGTCTTTCAATCTTCCTTCATATGATTCTGCCTCAAAAGGTAGAACTTCTTCCATTCTCTCCTTATTTGTTGAAAATACATAACCCAATTCTTTATTACAGCTATCTTCATTCTCTTCTTCAGCAATCATTTCTTCTTTATCCATATATCTAGCCCTTGATAGCATATCCGCTACTGTATTTTCTTTGCCTTTAATGTGAATCAAAATTGGATTTAGAGATTTAATGTAGGCTATCCATCTTAGCATGGCAATATCAGGAATTGAACAGTTAGATATCATACCGAGCAAAGGTAAACAATCAGTCTCTAATAGCACATTTGCTCCAATTAAATAATTTCTTTCTGCTTTCAATGCTGTAATTGCACCCCACAACTCTCTTTTCACTTGTGGATATGCCCTCTGGCGCTCTGTCAAGATTCTTGCTCCATATCTAATAGCAAATCGATTCCTGCTGACATCTTCTTGACCAACAACCCAACCTATGGCAATAGGGCTAGTATCCACTGTTACTATCACAGGCTTATCATTCTCATAATTCACTTGTCTTAGAGCCGGTGGAGATCTTAAAATCTTTTTTAAATCTTCCATAGCTTTATCTTGCTCCATGCCCCAAGTAAACTTATTTCCCTTTCTTAAAAAGTTTGTATAAAGGCTCCGCTATATGAGCAAAAATGAGGTATCCAAATTTGATAGAAAACACATGCTCCAAGAAATCTTCTCACCTCAATGATATTGTTGCAGGCTTTCATTTGTGAAATAACATCTACCTTATCTGGATTTGGCTTTCTTCCATAGCTTCCACACAAATGGCCTACAACTACAATTTCTTCAACTCCAAATTTGGATTTATCAATGGATAGAGTTAAATTCACCTCCTCCAATCTTTTCAAAATCCTCTCTACATCCTTAATATGTTGTTTTACAAATATTCTGCAGCCATCCGCTTCCACAGTCACATCTTTTATTTCTTCTCTGCAACCTTTGATTGGAATATCGTCCACAAATGGTATAGTCTTTTCTGATACAAAATCTTTTAGAATTCGATTCATTGTATTCTGCATATGTGCCACTGAGTTGGTGGCACCTTGAGATAATGTACACATTTGAACCAAACCTAAAGGAGTCTTCATTGTGGTTAAATCCTTGCTCTCTGTTGCCAATTGAAACTGATCATAGCCTGAATACAAATCTCCAATTGAATAAATGGCATGGCCTGCAAAAGCCTCAGCCACCTCATCCACAATTGGACTGGAACCTTTATTTCTAATAGTAACTCGGTTAGCGGGTTGCATATCTTGAATAAATCTTAATGCTCCTGTTTTCTTTGGCACCGTGAACCAACGATTGGAATATGGTCCCATAGAAGGTTCAAGGATTCCCATTTCTATTTTTTCCTTGAGCAACTCAATTAATTTTGAGAGTTGAGCTCTTGGAACTGGAATAGGTTTTAAGTCCCATGGTATATGTGGAATTGTAAAGATCACCATTGGTGCCACTATATTTGGATGGACACATCCTATTTCATTAGATTTTGATGCAAATGACTTTCCGTGTTTAGAAAGCATATTCAAAAAAAGGTTTCTTTCAAGATCAGTCAAGAACTCACCTCCTCCAATCTTCAA
>JAWRVF010001770.1:0-44341 GCA_036785485.1 Physcomitrellopsis africana | reverse complement strand
TATCATGTCTTTTTTTTTATGATAAGTATTACAAAGAATAAAAAAATTATAAGATTATTTTATTATACAAATTATATAAATAATACTTCTTATAATTTATTTAAATATATTAAAATTATTAGTAATAATAAATATTTTTAATATATTAATATTTATAGAATTTATATATATATATATATATATATATATATATATATATAAGAAGATTTAAATAAGATTTGATTGGACCAAAAATTACATACTTAAATTATAAAAAATTAAATTGGGCCAAAAAGTATATACTTAAGCCTTGTACATACTTAGCATGAATTTGGTTCTAAAATATTCTAGAGATTACACTTTAAGTATATACATATAGTTGAAAATAGACAAATTTAGATGTGAGGATAAAATTCATCCTTGAATCCAAATAATAAGATGGCTTCAATTAAGAATTACTTATAATTGGTGGTATAGAATAAGAAGTACAATCAATAAGAATAAGAAAAAAAGAAGAACAAAACAAGTGAAATAAGACAATTAAACAAATATATATTTTAAAAACTTGGCACAATTTGTTCACTGGATTTTAATTTAACAAAAAATAAAAAATAAAAAATAAAAGTAAATTTTTTTATATAAAAAACTCTTTTATCTTTCCAATGATATAAAATACATGTGAATTTGAGTTATTATGAGTAAGTTATGAAGGTTCAAAGATAACAAATAAAAAATAAAAAAGTTAAGTAAATGGATTTACCTCAAGGATAATTTGCTTAAGTAGTCAAGGATTCGAGCCTTACCAAGGCTCACAGAATAGTGTATAGGATGTCTTAGAGAGGCTATGAGGCTTTAATCGTAATAAATGTCGGACGCGAATACGATGATGAAATCTAAGCAAAAATTTCGAAGAGAAGCGAAATTAGATTGATCGGATGAGTGAGGCAACGCGGTGGTACAGAGCTCGAGATGTGTTGTGGGGGCGAAGCTCTTGATACTCGAATCCTATATATACTTAAGCGAGAAACTTCTTGGCGACTTAAACAACTTAGGAAGCACCGGCGGCTTTAGACGAATTAGGAGAATACTCAGAAGAATTGTTGAGCTGGGAAGCTTCTCAAGCAACTTCCACTAACTAAAAAGCTTCTCAAGAAACTTCCACTAACTGCTAATGGAAACTTCTAGAAGATTCCAGGGACTTGCTTCTAGAATGTTCTAATTTCTAGAAGGTTCTAAGACTATGTCCCTAACATCACCCCCTCCTTTAGCTTCAAGGTCTCCGAGAAGCAATGTTGTTGTCAGTCAATACCAACACAAAAAAATGAAGATCTGTCGCATAACGTCTGCTATGAATTCCAATTGTCTTTCACGAGGCAAGTGGTTCATCGGTCCTTGAAGCCAATGGTAGTGGCCCACACCCTCAACTTCCGACCAAGCATGAACTTCCGTGTCCTCATTGTGAAACTGTCCTGCACACACACCTTCTGGCTGACCATTGTAAGCAGGCTCGACTTCAAATACAATCACCAGCAATCGGTTACTTAGTATCCTCCGTCGTCATCGTGGTGCAGGTGGTTCTTCATCTCGAGGTCGCCTTCGTGAGCTAGTAGGTTGAGATGATATGAATGACATGGTATCTATCTCTTGGCTATCCATGTCGAAAGACCAAACTATGGCTATCAGAAAAGATCTACTCTATCTAGGAGAAAATAACTACATCAACTATGAATTTTGGTAGTGTTCTCCCCTCTTTTTATGTTACTAGATGAGTAAGCTTCAGAAAGAAGTTATCCTCGAACCGGCTTAGGTTTCTGAGGATATTGTTGATGAAACTCTTGTACCTTTTGCGGCGCATTGGCAAGATTTTTGGCCGGCTTCCATGTTCGCTCATTGATATCGTAGCCTCTCCAATGTACAAAATACTCCAATTTTCTCCATTTACGCCACGAATCTAGCACCTTTTCTACCTCGTATTCCTCGTGGTTCTCGATTTTGATACTAGGTGGCGAACTTTGTACTCTTCTAGGAAAAGACGATTCTCGATAAATCTCCAACAAAGAAACATGAAAGACTGGATGTACCTTCATAACAGCTGGTAACTCCAGACAATACGCCACTGGATTGATTTGCTTCAAGATGACAAATGGTCCCAACCTTCGGTAGTCCAACTTATCGCACGGCTGCTTGGTCTTGATATTCCGTCGAAGTAGCCATACCTTATCTCCAGTTTTGAAAATAAGTGCTTGATTTTGAAGTTTATCTGCGGATGTCTTATAAGACTCTTGAGCAGATTGCAATTGCATCTTTAACATAGTTTGAAGCTCTGATAGCTGCTTCACAAATCCTTCAATTGCTGGGTTATTATTCATTGACAGACTTAACAAATCAAGCTTCGGATGGTACCCATAGTTAGAAAAGAATGGTATTTGTTGAGTTGACACGTGCAAGGTGTTGTTATATGCAAACTCGGCTAGCGATGAATGCAATTTAATCATCTTAGCGATGGTTGATGTTGCATCATAGATACTATTCCAAAGCTTGATTCCGTTTAGTTTGGTAGTCGGTTTGAGGATGGAAAGGTGAAGAAAGCGATATACTTGTGATATTTCAAAAGAGATATAAAACTTTGATAGTCTCCAATTACTCGATCAAATAGCGATGATATCATACGGTAGGCCATGATATCGTCGCATTGTCGAAAAGAAGCCTTCTTCGTATCTTCCTTGTGATGTCTTCTTTACCAAAGGAGACCCGAAATTGAAGTTGCGAGAGAGGATTCACAACATGAAAAATCTTGAGGGCTGAACGTCAGATTACAGATTGCAAACTGATTGTGTAGGCCCAGAGACCATGATTGCTATGGAATTGGCAATAGGTGTTAAAGTCCGTAAAGGCGATGCCGAGGATTTTTAGATCTTAAACAAATGTCGCAAGTGAGGACAAAATCTTTCACATCCTTCCACATTTGGGGCCACCAAAAATCTTGAGAAATAAGTTCCAAGGTCTTGTTGAATCAAAAATGTCCCACAGCTGAAAAATCGTGACGAGATTGAAGCTGTACTGGTCCTTTCGGAATATACAACCGCTCCTCGAAGTATAAAAGATCTCCCTCCACTTTGAACTTGTCATTATTGGCACGTTGCTTGATATCAACTGCTATTGAATCTTCAATGGTCGCGGTACGTACCTGATTGAGGAAGTCAGCATCAATTGGTACAATGGCAGCGTGAAGCCGGAATTGCTCTGGCTTCAATAGCGTCGTACACTATTGGTTAAATGCTGCCTCTCCAGCCTTTGGTGCAAGATACGATCTCCTCAATAATGCGTCAGATAGTCCTTGTTGCTTTCCAAGTCGATAAGTGATAACAAAGTCGAATTTGGATAGCAACATATTCCACCGAGCTTGACGCTGATTCAAAATTTGAGCCGACATGAAATATTCCAAATTCTTGTGATCCGTGTATATGGTTACCGGATGTGCCGCTCCTTCGAGAAAGTGACGCCACTCTTGGAAAGAATCCACTATAGCAAGAAGCTCCTTATCGTGGGTCTCATAATTGATCTCAACAACAGAGAACTTTCGAGAATAGAATGCAACTGGATGGAGCTTTTCATCAGTATCCATCTGTGAAAGTACGGCTCTCAAAACAAAATCCGAAGCATTGGTTTCCAAATAAAAGGACTTTACAAAATCTAGGTGGACCAAGATCGAAGCCGTTGTAAACGCCATCTTAAGATCTTGAAATGCTTTCTCTGCTAGGAGTCTCCATTCGAGCTTGTCCTTACACGTCAATCGAGTGAGTGGAGCAGCAACTTGGGAATAATTCTTAATAAAAATCCGATAGAAGTTAGCAAAATCAAGAAAACATTGTACGTCTCTAACCA
The DNA here is from genome assembly GCA_036785485.1 of Physcomitrellopsis africana. Taxonomy (NCBI): domain Eukaryota; kingdom Viridiplantae; phylum Streptophyta; class Bryopsida; order Funariales; family Funariaceae; genus Physcomitrellopsis; species Physcomitrellopsis africana. The sequence continues at coordinate 40,477 of JAWRVF010001770.1, read as the reverse complement.
TCTTCGGAACCTCCCACGACACGATTGCTTCCACTTTCTTGGAATCCATTTTCAAGCCTTTTGTAGTCGCGATGAATCCCAAAAACTCCATCTCAATTTTGTGAAATAAGCACTTCTCCAACTTGGCGTAGAGTCCTCGTTCACATAGTTTTTCAAGGACGAGATGAACATACTTTTCATGCTCTTTTTTGTTCTTAGAAAATATCAAAATATCATCCAGATAGATGACAACAAAATCGTCAAGATGCTCCCGGAAGATGTCATTCATCATGTGTTGAAAAACTGCCGGAGCATTGGTAAGACCAAAAGGCATGACATTATACTCGAAATGGCCATACCTTATACGGAAAGCTGTCTTCCATTCGTCTCCTTTTTTAATTCGTACAAGGTTGTAGGCTCCTCTTAGATCGATTTTTGTAAAGATCCTTGCCCGTCCAAATTGTTCAAGAAGACCAGATATCAAGGGTAACGGGTAACGATTCTTCTTTGTTACCTTGTTGAGACCTCGATAGTCCACGCACATCCGTAGTGAGCCATCCTTCTTTTTTACAAATAAGATTGGTGCTCCAACTGGTGACTTTGAATGGCGAATGAAGTTTTTGGCTAGATTCTCATCAATGTACTTTCGCAATTCTGCCAACTCCGTCTGCGACATATTGTAGATTGGGCCAAAAGAGGGTTGTGCTCCTTCTTGCAAGTCTATGGCACAATCATATGGTCGGTGCTCCGGTAGCATATCAGCATTCTTCTTTTGAAACACATCTTGAAAATCTTTATATTGCTCTAGTATATTTGCTGTCAAAATCTTCTCTTTGCTGGTTGGAGTCGCATAAATGACAAATGGTGTACCTTCCTTGGACGATCTTACAAATGCTCTTGTTCCAATAAATAAAGGTTTTTTGATTCGGGGTCTTCTAACTGGTTTACTCTCGGAACGTTCTATTGGAAATGTTATCTTTCGTAACCTCCAATCTATGGTTGGATTATATTTTTTCAACCAGGAAAGACCAAGAATAATAGGACTTGACAGAGTCTTTATAATGTTGAAGATAATATAACTACTATGGTCCTTAAATGCTATTTCTATAGATTCTGATTCATGAGTGACACTACCAGACAATAAAGGTCGTCCATCTATGACTTCTACGTAAACAGGTTTAGGTTTCTGTACTAGAGGGATCTTATGATGTTTAGCATATTCTTCGTCTAAGAAATAAGCGGATGCTCCTGAATCTAATAATGCTAAAGTTTTAAGCTTCTGAGGACCAAAAAACAAAGGGATTGTAAAACAAAGGGCAAGTTGGGCAGAGAGGGAGGAACCTGATTGTTGTTGCGATTTTTGACTGTCCAGCCGCACGGTTCCTATTGTGGCTGGGCATTTTCGTTTTCCTGAAAAAATGTGCCTTTGGTCTTGAGAATACGTCAATTTTGCTTCTTGGGGCAATTTCCAACCTTGTGGCCTTCTTCACCGCAATATAAGCATAGTCCTTCCTCCATGCGCCGCTTCTTCTCTTCTGGAGTGAGGGATTTGACACGTACCGCATCAATTTGCATGTCGTCCATCTCGGAATGTGAATTCAAACTGCTTGCTGACATGGTTGAGGCATGACAAGTCACATGTTGTCTTGAGCGTTGGTCTTGGCGACGCTGAAATAGGCGGTTGTCACACTTCACAGCTTGGCTAATGGCTTCGTTGAGCGTTCGTGGATCAGGAAGAGATAATAGCAAATCCTTCACATCATCCCTCAAACCCCAATAAAATTGACTCGTCAATGCTTTTTCATCCCAGTTGATGTCACATGCTAATTGTCTGAAGTCTGATGCATAAACTGATGTAGAGCGTGTCCCTTGTCGTAGTGATCGAATCTTTGTTGTAGCCCATCGAGCCTTGTCATGCTCGCCAAATGCTTCCGCAAACGCTTCCAAAAAAATTTCGAAGTTGTTCAAAATTGATGATCTCTTCTCGAATAAAAGAGCAAACCATGATAGAGCCTGCCCCGTAAGTAGGGTTTCAACCAGTCCTACACGTGACTCCTCCGTTGGATAGCGTTCGGGTTGTAAAATTATTATTAACCTGATTTGATTGACAAAACCTCAAAACTTGGAGAGTGTACCATCAAACTTATCTGGAAGGCTAACTCAAGGCTCCTTTCGTTGTAGAACTAGTGGTTCTTGTCGAATTATAGGCAAAGTTGTTTCTTCTAGTGCAGAAACTTGAGGTTGATGAATTCTAGATTTTTTTACTCCAAATGCTCCATCATTATGAAGTCTTGCACACGCTCCTTCAATCTCCGCAGTTCTTTGCGATAACATAACAAGGGCATTCATAATGGCGTCCAACTTGGACTCCAAACTTTCAGTCATACTAATCCCTTGATCTCCAGCCATTCTAAAAGAGAAAAATAATTGATTCTACGAAGAAGAAAATATTGGTTTAGAGGAGGGTACTCCGCAACCTCTAAAACGTCTAAAATCCTTCAAGAAGAGAGGTAATCCACTCTCTCCAAGAAGAATAAGACTCCAATATTATAATGGAAGAGATATCAGTTTAGAGGAGGGTAATCCGCAACCTCTAAAACACTAGTATACCTTCAAGAAGAGGGGTAATCCACATTCTAACAAGAAGGACTAGCTCTAATATCTGAGATGAGAGCAATCTCGACAAACTGTCACGGACACAGAATACAAAGAGGAAATCTAAACAAGAATTTCAAAGAGAACTGGCAAGAACTAGATTGATCAGATGAATACAAGAACAACACCAGAGAGGTGAGCTAGAGCTCCAAGAGATGTGTTGTCGAGACTGAAGAACTCTTCAGCCTCGACTCCTATATATACTTCTAAATAAGAAACTTCTTGAGCGACTTCCAACAACTTAGGAAGCTTCTCAAGCAGCTTCCATGAATTAAGAAGCTTCTCAAGCAACTTCTACTAGCTAAGAAGCTTCTCAAGCAACTTCTATCAACTAAGAAGCTTCTCAAGAAACTTCCACTAACTGCTAATGGAAGCTTCTAGAAGATTCCAGAGACTTGCTTCTAGAATGTTCTAATTTCTAGAAGGTTCTAAAACTATGTCCCTAATAGGATAAGGTTGATGACAAAGATTCTAGTCATTATTCTAAGAAACATTGGGCTAGAGCCACTACAAAAACTTTGGTGAAGATGCAAGACTTGACAGATCCAGTAGTTGCTCTTATTGACCATGGATCTGAAATCAATATTATGTCTAAAAATATTTATAAATGTGAAAAGTGGCCCATTGACACTGAACATGGTTGGGTGATCTGAGCAGCAAATAATACACGTAGACACCTTTATGGTGTTTGTCCAGATATAAAAGTGAAAATTAAAGATATATCTACAGAACAAATTTTTTTTGTTCAAGACAATATTTTTTATCCAATAATTCTTGGACAACCATATATTGTTGTTGTGAGGATGGAAACCAAAGTATTAGATAATGGATCAACATGTGCTCGCATCAGAAGCCAAGATGATAAACGAGCAGTGCAATTTTTAAGTATATCTGCTAACGATGAGCGCAACAGGGATTATCTACGGAGTGGCTCATTACTAAGGATCAATGAGGAGTTTAAAGATTTTTGAAAGGTGCCACTATAAAGCGAGAATGTAGTGGTACATCAAAGAAAGTACTCTCACAAGAGAAGAGAAGTACATTTGTACTTGAGTTGTAAAACTTATTAAGAGTAGATTTCTATTATGGCTGTTATTAGTTTAACAACTACATTAATGAAAGATAAAGGTTGACAAAATAAATCGAATGGTATTTAGTGCAGGCCACCACAACTTTGGGCTTTTTGGTGCATTTGAGACGGCTGTGCTTGGAGGGGGGGGCGGATACAAGTGTGGACATGGGGGAAAATGGTAGGAGATGAAAGAGAGAATAAGTAGGACAAGTAAAAGAAAAGCTTCGTTATTAGTGGATCTCTGGTTATAGAATGTGATTAGGTTGCTAGTTTAGAAGGGATCTATTAAAAAGATTATTATTAAGGTTTATATAACCTTATTTTTTTTTTAGTAGTGACTTTTGAAGTTAATTTTATATTGATAGTAACTTGTATATATCTTAAGTTACCTATGTTAGACATTGGTGATCCTTAAGATCTTATTTGCTTCTTTTATTTGGTGCTTAAAGCACCAAGTATATAAATCTTATAAGAAGAAGGGTTAGAAAAGGATTTTTAGTGTAAAAAGGGTAGTTTGGCCATCTATGTGGATGAATAGAGGTGGATGATAGAAATCTCTATTCTAATTGGCCAAAAATCATGCCCAATGGGCTTCAAGGAGGTTGCCCAAGGGTTTATTAGGAGTTAGGGTTTTTTTTTCGAAAGGAGTCAAACATCAGAGGCTAAGATCATAAGGTTTAGGTTTTTGGATCTGATTTAGGTACAAATTTTGTGTGATTTGCACTTTTTATGAAGAAGTTATAGGCGCCCAAAGTTAAGGTATTGATTTTGGACCTATTGTCACTCTTTTGGATATAACTCGCGCATACACAAAGCAATCAAGGATCAGTGATTGGAATTAGAGAGAGGGTTTTTTTGACTACACTTTTTATGTGCAGCTTGATAAAATCCAAGCTAGGGTGAAGGAGATATTGGAAGTTGAAGTTAGTACTTACAAACTTAAAGGCAGTAAGTGACCCGCTTATATAATGGTTACATTTTGAGCTATATCTTATGCAATTTGATGGATTTTTGGCTCAAAATTTTTAAAAGTGTATGTGTTTATGTCACAAGACTATGTGCAAAATTTTTGTGGCATTAAGGTTTTGGGTTTGTGAGATATAAGGAAAATAGTGCTCGGGTGTCTCTGGGCTAGGGTTTTAAGCCCCTACTAGGAGTTTTGAGATATCAGACAATTGGAAACGAATTTATGGTTGATACTTTTTTGTAGTGAAACTTAAGAAAATTATCTACACTTAGAACTAAATTTTATAGAAATTGAATAGTTGGACCAAGAGTTATTAGACTCTAAAGTTCAGCAAGAAATAAGTCCTTGCTGGTGAATAAAGTTTTGAAGGATTTTTGTGGAAATTTGAACCCTTTTTGTACAAACTTACTTGAATACAAGAGGGTTTATATACATAACTTCTCTTTTGTGAGATTGTTGTATTATTTGTCCTTTTTATTAAAGACAAATTACCTGTTGGATTTTTGCCATCAAGTTTCAAATAAACTCTCCACAGCTAGGTACCTAGTGTATTCCCAGATAGAAGGCCATGTCATACGACAACGTGTCAAACTTACACAACAAGTTTTCCACATATGCGCCATGTACTTGGCTTGTTCCTCAAGCTACCAACATGTGTGATACATGGCTAGCTTGTTCCACAAGCTACCAACATGTGCACCATGTGGCTAGCTTGTTGACCTAGTTTCTAACCTATCAATCACCTATAGACATATTTAAAAGTAATTCTACATCTATGAAGCTTTTAGAAAGCTTCTCTATTAGATATTATCAAATCAACTTATTTTACCTATTTCTATTGGTCTATATTACTTAGGTAATTATTAGAATAAATCTTATGTCCGCGACATTATCCCCCCTTCTAGGGACAAGTTCCATAAGGAGCGGTGATTACATGTTGAGAAAGTCCAAGATACGTCAAATTGTGTTTGCCACATACTCTGATCTTTGTTCTCTTTGAAGGTAGTTGATAGGTCCTTTCAGCCATCGATAATGTCCTATACCGGGACGAGAGGACCACCTTATTATTTGATTATTGTTGAGGCCTTCATAACTCCCTTCAAAGAAAACATTAGGAATTCCATCAAGAGTAGTTCCTACCTCTAAAAGTATCCCCAAACATCAAGAGTCCCTTCTAAGGTTGTAATATCAAACACTTTGTATTTTGCCATCAATCCGAGAAACGACATGTCGTTCTAAAAGGTCTTCATCTCTATTCCGTCATCTTGAAGGTTGTGATAGTTGTAATGTCTTGTCCAATAAATTAGCAAATGATGGCTCTTGAGCTGAATTTGTTGGTTGTTGATCCTCCATCTTTTTAGCATGAAGAAATCTAAGGAAATAACAAACAATGATACAAGGTAGGATGAAACCTCTATAGAATCTATTTTGCTTTATAGCAAAGATTTTCTTGATTTTTTATCTTAGTTTTGATGGATGTCATCGATGAAATGCATTGATTTTTATTGATGCATTTGCTAGATTCTTAGATGGCTCCCATGTGCGTTCACTAATATCATATCCGAGCCAATGTACAAGATATTGTAGTCGATTTTGACGCTGCCTTAAATCTAAAATCTCTTCAACCTCGAATTCTTCATCACTGTTTATTTCTATAGGAGGCGGTGGCATTTGTCTTCTTCCTTCTGTATCCACTGTCTTGTACGACTCAAGTAGTGATATGTGGAATACAGAATGGATCTTCATGAACTTTGGTAGATATAATCAATATGCAACTAGATTGATTTATTCAGAAATAGAAAAAAGTCCAAGCCTACAATAGTCCAATTTATCACAATGACGAGTAGTCTTGATATTGTGATGAAGTAACTATACCTTGTCCCCTACGTTGAATTGTGGTTGTTCCTTGCGATATGCATCTGCATTTATTTTTTGTCATTCTTCAGCTTCTTTTAATTGAACCTTCATTAATGCATGTAGCTTAGACAAACAATTTGCCAAATATTTTGCCACTAGATTATCAATTTTTGAAAAGTCAAAAGCATCAAGTCGTGAGTGGTAACCATAATTGGCAAAGAAAGGTGTTTGTTGTATAAAAGAATGTATCATATTATTATAACAAACTCTGCCAATGGCAGAAGAGCTATCCAATCATCTTGTTGATAATTGATGGTATACCTTAGTATTGCTCTAAGTCATAATTCATGCATTCTTTTGTCCGTTAATTTGAAGATGAAAAGTTGAAGATAACTTTATGTCCACTTTTAAGATCTTGAAAAGGGTTCTCCAAAATCTTGATACAAATTGAATTCCCCTATCTGATATAATATCCTTAGATAATCCATGATAGCGATAGATATTATCAAACAAAAGCTTAGATGTTTCTTCGCCTGTGATAGATTTTGTGTATGGCACAAAATGTGCCATCTTGGTGAACCGATCTACTATCACAAATATAGAGTCATAAGACCTTGAGCTTGGAAGATCTATGATGAAATCTATAGAAATAGAAGACCATAGTTGTTCTGGAATAGGTAATGGTTGAAGAAGTCCAAAAGGTCGATGACGAGGAATCTTTGATCTTGAGTAAATATCACATGATTGTACAAAGTCTTTGATTGCCTTCCACATTTGAGGCCACCAAAAATCTCTTGATATAAGTTCTAAAGTCTTGTTGTATCCAAAATGTCCTGTCGCTGGAAAATCATGATGGGCTGTAAGAATACGTAAACGTGCTTCTGCTTCTGGAACATATAGGCATCCTTTGAAATATAGTAGGTTATTCTTGAACTCGAATTTAGAAGAATCATGAATCTTGGAAGAATTATTCTTGATATCATGAACAAGAGGGTCTGAGGACATACTTGACTGAATTTGCTTGAAAAAAGTTGAATCAACAATCAATGTTGATTTCATTGCTCGAAGATGAAATTGCTCTGGTTTTAAGAGGGCCATTCTTTGTTGCTCAAAAGTTGCATTTTCTTTCTTTTGGTGCAAAATAAGAATGTCTAGAAACGGCATCGGACAAACCTTGTTGATTTCCTGGCCGATAAGTGATAATGAACTCGAATCTTAACAAAGACATATTCCAACAAGCTTGACAACGATTCAATACATATGCCAATATGAAATACTTGAGGTTCTTGTGATCCGTATACATGGTGATTAGATTAGAAGCGCCTTCTAAGTAATGATATCATTCTTAAAAAGAATCCACGATTACAAGAAATTCTTTGTTGCGGATCTCATAATTGATCTCGGCTACTGAGAATTTTCTTGAATGAAAAGCTATTGAATGAAGTTTGTCATCTGTTCCCATTTGTGACAAAATCACATCTAAGGCAAAGTCTGATGCATCTGTTTCCATAAAAAATACCTTGAAAAAATCAACAGGATACAAGATTGGTGCAGAAACAAATGATGTCTTCTGAGCTTCAAATGCTGCTTCCGCTTCTTGATTCCATTGGAGTTTGTCTAAACAAGTCAAATGTGTAAGTGGAGCTGCAACTTGAAAGAAGTCTTTGATGAAGATCTGATAATAATTGGCAAATTCCAAAAAGCATTGGACATCTCTTATCATCTTTAGAATCTTCTAATTCATGATTGTCTGGACTTTCTTAGGATCCATCATGAGACCATTTTTGTGTAGATATTAGCTTAATTTAAGTGGTCAAGGAGTCCTGATATCAAAAGTAATGGATATATGTTCTTGATTGTGATCTTGTTGAGTCCTCAATAGTCAACACACATTTGCAATGATCCATCTTTTTTCTTCGCAAATAGAATTGGAGCTCTTGTTGGAGATTTAGAATGGCGAATAAAATTCTTGGCTAAATTTTTGTTAATATACGCCTTGAATTCAGCCAACTCATCTTGTGATAAACTATAGATTGGTCCAAATGGTGGCTGAGTTCCTTCTTTGAGGTCAATTGAACAATCATAGGATGATGCTCTAGAAGAATATCTACATTTTTTTTCTCAAAAACGTCCTGATAATCCAGATATTGGCTTGGAATGCCACTTAAAATCTTTCCACCATCAGAAACGGGTGTGGCATAAATAGCAAAAGTTGATCCTTTTTTTGTTGCGTGTATAAAAGCTTTTGCACCTATCAGTACGGATTTTATTATACTAGATTTATAGCTTTTTACTTGATTGGCATGGTGTTTAATAATGTTTTCAAAAAAATCAAGTCAACGAGAATTCCAATCTATTTGAGGGTTATATTTTTCTAGCCATGATAAACCTAAAATAATTGGATTAGACAGGGATTTAATTATGTTAAATGTTACATAGCTATTATCACCATCTATTGTTACTTTTATAGGACGGGTTTTATGAGTGACGTCTCCAGAAGATAATGGACGATCATCTATGACTTCTACATATACAGGTTTAGTTTTTTGCATTAAAGGTATTTTACAATTTTTAACAATTGTTCATCTAGAAAGCATGCTAAGGCTCTTAAATCTAATAAGACAGAGGCTTTATAGTTTTTTGGTACTAAATATATATCTATTATAAAACAAAGAGAGGATTTTGAGGATAGAATAGGACCTTCACTAGGAATTGTACAAGGTTCCAACTGAACGGTTCCTATTGTAGCTGGACAAATTTGTTTTCCGACATATTATCTTCTTTGATAGCCATACTCCTCATTTTGTAGTTGTATCATTTCTTCGGACAATGTTGAGTAGTGTGCTTAGGTTCTCTACAATATAAATATAATCTTCCTTGACGACTCCAAATCTTTTCTTGCTCAGTAACAGATTTAAAACGTACCTCATGAATTTGCATGTCTTCTACTTTCAAATGTACGTTTTGCGAGGACATTGATGTTGCCATAATAATGTTGAGGCTCCATTGTAAGACTCTCGGATCAAAACTCAAAAGGTCGATTGTTATACTTCATAACAAAATCAATTGCTTGAGTCAATGTTTGAGGATCGAATAAATTGAGCATTAATTTTTTTATCTCATATTGTAATCCGTAGAGAAATTGGCTAATGAGTGCAGCATCATCTCACTTGATATCAGTAACTAATTGTCAAAATTGTGAAGCGTATAATGATATTGATCGATTACCTTGTTATAGGATCCAAATATTGTTGGTTGCAACACAGATTGCATCATGTTTTCTATACATAGATCAAAATTCCACTAAAAATGCCTCAAAATTATTCAATATTGGATCACGTCATTCAAGAAAAGATGAAAACCATGATAAAGTAGATCCCAAAATTAACGTTCCAATAAACCTAACTTGAGATCCTTGCGTAGGATAACTTTGAGGTTGAAGTTCAATCACCAATTATACCTGATTGACAAATCCTTGAAACTTAGATCTTGTACCATCAAACTTCTCAAGCAAATTAATTTTTGGTTCTCTAATATTTGCACGATGCTCCATTATAGGTGAGGTAGTATGATTTGGTGTAGATATTGACGCAGCTCCAATCATCTTTATATCTTTACTTTTTGCTAATCTTGTTGCTCATTGTGGTGGTAAAATAAGTTGATGCATTGCAAGCATTAGCTCTTTCATTTGTTCTTGCATTTATGCCATTGCACTCTTCATTTCTGTAAGCTCTGCCATGATAATATAACAAGAAGGAAGGTGTCTACTCTGACTTCAAGAAAAGCAAAATAATACATTCAAAAGAAAAAATTCTAGAAACAATATCAGTTTAGAAGTGGGTATTCCACAACTTCTAATATGCTTCTATCTTATCAAGAGAAAAGGATAATCCACTCTTAATCAAGAAAAGACAAAGCTCTGATATTAAATGTGCACTCTTGTCAATCTGTCAAGGACAAGAACTCGATGAAAGCAAATAAATATATGAAATTTCTATTAAGAAGAATAATAAAATAGAAGTAAAGAAGTATATATATTAAAAAAAACTAGAATGGCTATTGCTACAAGACAAGAAAACTATAGACTCTTGAATCTGGAATAGAAGCAAGAAAAGAATTGACAAGAGTGAAGAAGGTTTTACTCTTGTCTCTATAAATACTATCTAACTAAGAATTACATGGCGGTATTCTATAGAACCTCCTACACGTGTCTAATTTGTAAGACACGTGTCAAACTTGTACGACAAGTTTTTCACATGTGCGCCACGTACTTGACTTATTCCACAAGCTATCAACATGTGTGACACATGGCTAGCTTGTTCCACAAGCTACCAATATGTGCGCCATGTGGCTAGCTTGTTGACCAAGTTTCTAACCTATCAATCACCTATAGACATATATAAAAGTGATTCCGCATCTATGAAGCTTCTAGAAAGCTTCTCTATCAAATATTATCAAATTAACTTATTTTACCTACTTCTATTGATTTATATTATTTAAATAATTATTAGAATAAATCTTATGTCCGTGATATATAATAGAAATAAAGATCCTCAAGAACGACATGTTCTTTCTCAGATTGATGGCGAAATCCAACATATTTGGTATCACGACCTTGGAAGAAACTTCCAATGTTTGGTGATACTTTTAAAAGTAAGAACCACTTATAATGGTGTTCCAAATATTTTCTTTGAAGGAAGTTATAAAGGTCTCAATAATGATCAAATAATAGGGTGGTCCTCTCGCCTTAGTATGGGACACTATCGATGGCTAAAATGACCTATCAACTACCTTCAAAGAGAACAAAGGTCAGAATATGTGATAAGCATAATTTGACATATCTTGGACTTCCTAAACATGTAATCACTATTCCTCGTGGAACTTGTCTCTAGAAGGGGGGATAATGTCATGGACATAAGATTTATTCCAATAATTATGTAATTAATGTAGATTAATAGAAGTACATAAAAATAAATTAATTTGATAATATCTTATAGAGAAATTTCCTAGAAGCTTTATAAATGTGGAATCACTTTTATACATGTCTATAGGTGATTAGTAGGTTAGAAACTTGGCCAACAAGCTAGCCACGTGCCACACATGTTGGTAACTTGTGGAATAAGCTAAATACGTGGCACACATGTAGAAAACTTGTCTTGCAAGTTTGACATGTATCTTGAAAATTAGACACGTATTGGAGGTCATATTGAATGTTGTCACATAGTTCTTAGATAGATAGTATATATAGAGACAAGAGTGAAGCCTTCTTCACTCTTATCAATTCCTTCTTTGCTTCTAGTCTAATTCAAGAGTCTCTTGTATTTTCTAGTCTTTATTTTGTCATTTTTCTTTGACATAGTTTTCACTAACTTATGCATTTATTTTAGTTCACAGCCTTGACAATTGGTAGCTTGTAAAACAAGCTAAATATATAGCATACATATAGAAAACTTGTCTTGCAAGTTTGACATGTGTCTTGCAAGTTTGATACATGTTTTATAAATTAGACACATGTTAGATGTCTTATAGAACATCGCCATGTAGCTCTTAGATAGATAGTATATATAGAGATAAGAGTGAAGCCTTCTTCACTCTTATCAATGCATTTTTTATTCTTAGTCTTGTTTCAAGAGTCTCTAGTCTTCTTGTCTTTGGCAATAGCCATTCTAGTTTTAATATTATTCCATCTTTGAATGATTTTCTTCATTTTTAAGTGATATGAGAGTGTATTGATATTTTATTCTTTTATAATTTGTGTCCTTGACAACATTCTAAGTAATTGGTTTGGTATGCATCAAATTATATCTATATTATTGAATTTTTGTATGTCCAAATTATAAATTGTCTATTATCTATTTAGTCAAAAGAACTTTTGTAACTACTTTAAGGTTGATAATTCTAATATTTAATTTTTAAAAAAATAGCAATATATTAATTAAATCACTTTAAATTATATTAAAAATGATATATTATTTAATAAAAAAATTCTATCTATAGTCTTGATTTTACAAATAGCTTTAGAAGAGCCAATCTATCTAATAAGATAAGTATATATAAAGATAAATAGAATATGATATTAATTATAATAGCACATTTAACTATATTAAATTTAATAGTATACTAATAATCTAATATTTATTTTATCCTATCAATTAAAAATTAGTCAAAGTCTTATATTTGAAAGAATAAATCAAACAAATTTTCTAAGAGTACATTTAAGTTATTGAAGGAAATCCAAATCCAACCAAAGCCATTAGTCTAAAGATTTCTCATAGTATTGTTTATATTGTCAATAAGCAATGGACTTGGACTAATTAATTTCTAAATATAATTCCAAGATAAATGGTATAAGTATTTATATTAGAATTTATACATTGTCTTTATCATCTTTATTAGTAATAATAGAACCATCCACATATTTGCAAATAATTTGCTACTTAGAACTCTATAGTATGTTTATCTTTAATAATTTTTTTTATTATCTTTAGTAGCTTCTTAAATAATAATATTGAAGATTTTTTTAATAATAAATAAATATAGAGCTAAAGATCAATCTTGTCTCATATCTCTTTTAATAAAAAAATATTTTGTGAAATAACCATTAATTCTTACTACCATACTTGTTCTTTGAAAAATAATTTTTATTATATGATAAAATTGAGTATAGAAGTCTAATTTATCTATTGCATAGAAAAAAAAATCCTATAGGACTTTGTTATATATTTTAGAAAAATCAATTTTAAAAAGAAGTAAATTTTTTTGAATATCTTGACATAATGTATAGTTTCTTTAATAACCAATATGTTATTAAGAATATAAAAAAATAAGAAGAAAGTAATTTTTTAAGATAGATTATCTTTATTAGTATAGATTGTAATCTCTTTTGAAGTACTTAAGCATAATTTTAAAAAGTATATTTAAAAGAGCAATTAGAAATTAGTTTCAAATTCAAATTTGTCATTTCTATTATGAAGAAGAATAATATGTCCCTTCATAATACTATGCAAAAAATACCCATTTACAAAAGTTTGGTTGACCATGTGTATTTAATCTTCACTAATGATATCCTAGAATACTTTTTAAAAATCTCATTTCTAATGCCATATAGACTAAAAGCTTTATCTTTGACCATTTCTTCAATGGCTTCTTCTACTTTATTAAAATTGAAAAGATGGATTAGTCCTTCATTTATAGAAAATGCTACCTTGTAATGTATTGTATGATATTTGATAAAGAGTTTGAAGCTTCTATTGCATTTGTAGACATCTCAAATTTTGTATATGAGCTTTTAAAAAAGTTGTGGCAGATTTTGTCAAACTCATGGGGCTCCCTTATTATTGTAACTTGGTAGTTTGGTAATAAAAGGTCTTAAATGTTTTACCTTAACAACTTTAAAATATTATTTATTATTACTATCATCACATGTTTTCTATCCAATATAAGTCCAACATAATAATTATATAAAAATAAAAATAAAACTCTGATCAAGTTCAACATCCATGCATACAACTTCTTTAAAATATTTAAGTCTAATATCAATTGTATTTAGAAGTACCACAAGACTCCATGGCATTTTTTTTGTAATTCATAAACCCTATTCATGACACCATTATATTAGATGATCAAAATAACTAAAATTAAAATTAAATACTTAAATATTGGATTATTTTTTTAGGTAATATTTTTGAAATTCTTATTTCCAGAACTACTATAAATTATAATATTTCATACCCATACATTATACATCCTTAGAAATTACTTCTATATTTAGTTCTAATTATTAATGTAAATGAAAAAAATCATTACATTACAAGTTTTATGTATTAATAACTTTTATTTTCCAAAATGTATGTATTTAAAATGAATTTGAATCCATGTCATAATTAAACATAAGATTTGTTATAAAAATAGAGTTTTCTTTCTTTAAGAATGCACTTTTATGTCACATTTTGCTAATATTGATGACACTTAATATCGCCAGAATGGTATCAGAATGAGCTGGTGTGATATTAAAGGGGAGGCCAACGATGCATACGACCGACTCAGCCATTGGATGCTGATCGGATCAGACATTGGACTCCGGCCGACTCAGACATTGGACGCCGGCCGAGTCAGCCATTGTCCGCTTTCTGCTTGGAATGTGTGGTGCCCATAACGGCACTCGGTTTTGTGCTGTAGCGATCCTCGCTCTGAACAAACTTACTTGATACAATCGCTGGATTAAGTACCAAATTCCAATTGCTGGATAGGTTTGCAAGGCTTTCGGACTTGGTTTTCGATTTAAGCGCACCATGCGCATTGCGCGAAGACTCCTTGGAGCTATACGTCTGCGGTGTGACGAAGTCATGCCCTGTTGTAAACTCTTCAACTCCGGTCACAGGGATTAATTAACCTAGGATTCTGCAGCTGAACGAATGATCTCTGGGTTCAATCGCTGCTGGGAGACGGTTCAAATTGATGGGACCTTCATGCCGTTGGTCGAGCTGGAACACAATTCAATCGTGGTGGATGCTAGAAATGATGATATGTGTTTTGTTGTTCTCTGCTGATGATGCTACGATGTGAAATTTGAGACTTGGTGCTCATGTACCCAAGCTCGGATCCCTGGAAAACTTTTCAGTTTTTTGTGTTGACTTGAAGGTTCTTGAGTAATTGCTCTTGTAGATTAGTATTGCGAGTTTGGTATGGTGGAAGTCTGCGAATCTCCTCGAGTCTAAGCGAGATTTCTACAGAAGCACGAACAAGAATGCTGCTACGCCAAATTGTCGGTTAGAGGAGCGTATCA
This sequence comes from Physcomitrellopsis africana, assembly GCA_036785485.1. Lineage (NCBI taxonomy): Eukaryota > Viridiplantae > Streptophyta > Bryopsida > Funariales > Funariaceae > Physcomitrellopsis > Physcomitrellopsis africana. The sequence goes on along the minus strand of JAWRVF010001770.1, from coordinate 25,162 downwards.
CTCGTACCGCTCGATCCTGGGTATCATTCGATGTGATATATCAAGCCGAAAGACTTGTGACATGCACGCTTCTAAGGTTTCAAGCATTAACCATTGACCGAAGTCAATTGTTGCATGCGTGCAGTTGTCAATTGAGTGTAAAGATTGGTCTGACGCTGTTTCCGGATTTGTAAATATGAGCCAAGGGATCTGTGAAGAAGTTCTCTTCCTAAGTTTAACAACAGACCTAAGAATTTTAGTTCAACCTGATGGGCAGGTGGTGGTACTCTTTGCAAACTGAAATGCTCTGCTACTTTTTATGTTATCTTTTGATTGGAAGAGCTTGAACCGCGCTATCGTTCCTCGTGTTTCTGTTCGCACAGCTTTGCAGAACAATAGCATTCCAGGGACATGGCCCACAATAGCTACATTGTCATCTACAATGGACATGAAATGCAATATGAGCAAGGAGGGGATATTATACTAGGCTATTTTCTTAAATTGAAAAACATCAACTTTGTTCTTACTGAATACTCCAGCACTCGCTCGTTTTCTACCACGGGAGCGTGCAAAATTTACAAACAGCACGACTTCTCACAGGATTCAATTACAAATTCTGACTTCGCTCAAAAAAAGTTGTTGGATCTGCGTACTATTCAAGGGGTGACACCCACTCCGAAATTCCTTAAGGGAGCACAATTGCCTGTGAACAAAATTAAATGCACAGGTTTCTAAATATCAGATATTCACTCCATGATAGAAAATCGACAAATTTCTTTGCTACAGTATAAAGGTTGCTATCACACAAGGGGGTGGATTAAGAGAACCTCCACAACATGTCCGACTCACAAATCCTAATAATAACGCCTACTAGTGACTGGAATCCTTCTGTCTTTTCCGCCACATCACGTCATGTCACGACTTTCCTAATCTTTTAGGGCTGAGTATCCAGCAGGGCTCTATCAGCAATAGCCAATCAATACTTACGACGCTCACAATCATCTCACACACAAACCAAAATTACCTAGTACTTGTAATTTTTTTTCTGCTTTTATTTTTTCCTCTTCTCCAGCTGACGGAAAATTAAGATGCCATGAGGGCTTCCTCCATATAAATGAAAGCGAGAGGAAGCAGTAGGGGCAGGGGGGACCATGTTCCAGGACCTGACAAAAACCAGGAGGTAGACCCACAAATCAATTAATTGCAACTTGTCATCTGGTGTGTAGAGGATGGCGTTCGAGCAAGTTGCGAGCTCAGAAACCCCACAATGTCTTATCAGCTTTCCTTTTTTCCCTTCTTTTTATTTTAATGATCATGCGCCGAAGTGGCCATCATGTACACTTGTCTTGTTGGATTTTGGGTCTCATGATGGCTCCAGTAGTAATGCAGATTGACCTCTGTATAATCGAAATTCTGCAATCGGACATGCCTGATGGGGTCGACGTGACCAGAAAATCTCATCGAAGGCATTTCCTGCCGATTTTTACTCCGCCAAAGATTGGAGCAGGGCAGCAGCATCCCAAGTACCATGATCCGAAAATTCTTGGAGATGTTTCCCGGAAAAGATCCCTTCCATCTAGCGTCCAATTCTGACAGTAGGAAACCGACATCTAGATATTGTACGAAGAAATAATAATCGACTTTTCCCTCCCGTTTGATGAAGTTGGTTTTGGCTGGAAAGTACACCTACAAATCATGCAATCTCTCACCTATCGAATATCGTAGAGTGTCTTACAGGGGCAGATTCCTGCACACGTCCTTGTCGAATAGGAGAAACGCCTTGCTCCTAGAGAATCAATACCATCAAAATTAGTAGCACTGGACGCCGAAAGGTGACGCCAGGTACTGATTTTACTGAGGTGTGTAACCTTGCTCGTTAATCCGATGTACAGTCAGACGAACCTCAAGGAATCGTTTGCAGAAACGCTTGTCATAACTGCAACATGACACTCTTGAAATGATCTGAAGGGTACGCTTTCCTGACAGATTTTAAAGTGATGGAATACGTGGCAGGCAGGGATAATAGAGGAAATAGGTTTACTGATGGTGATGATGGTCGAAACCCAGAGTTTCTAATACAAAAGTGCCTAATTGTAAGAGGGAAATTAACTCCAGCACAACAGATGCTCCATTGCAGGTGGAATCCAGGTATGCGGACTATATTTAACAGTGATATTCACGGGGGATGCCCTGTGGAAGAAAAAAATGGGAAAATTCCGAAATTATTCCCCCATATCGTCCAGTCTCGACATATATGCGGTTGATGTGTCGAATGAATCGACCGTTGTCAGTTCAAGGGCCGTCACTATTTGCGTCGGACAAATGCTTCCGAACGTACCGTCTTCCAGCACTTATCGAGAATGTGGAATGATGATAACATAATTGCTGAAGATGGGAAGTTTGACCACCACGCGCAACTGTTTGAACACCCAATTCGGCCATTTAAGAAGATCATGCAGAGGTGATCTCTATTCAAGCAATTGCATTTTATTTTATCTTTTGCAAAAGAATCCCTTCCGAAACAGGCCATGTGTGATCAAGGATGCACTGTTCCTTTTGTTCTCATATAACTCCATGCAGCCAATAAACCTCGTTTGTGTCAAAGAAACATGCAATTGTATCTTTTCCTGGCTCGGAAAGAAAAGAATCTTGAGAGTTTATTGGAACTGGAGAGGTTTGCGGGATGCCTGTTATGCTCTTAACAAAAACCGCGTGCTGACAAACAGCTTGTGGAAGCTTCCAACTATGCTCAACTTTAAGGGCAAACGCGTTTGTCATGGTCGTGCGAAATATGAGGTTGTATCTTAAACCCTGAGGTGAATTACCTACACGCATTTTCACTCTATGTCATTCAAAACCAGATCACTCATACAGAAATTAGACAAGAAAAATTTACTCGACCGGCATACGTGGTTGGAAAAGTGAAAACACTGGAGATTGCTGCCTCGTCATGCGGAAAAACAGGGAAGGAGAAGGATTATGACCCAGGTGCCGCAGAAACGACAACCCAAAGGGATGTTGTGGACGAACATGTGGCTATAAATCCACTTCATTCTTCGCACCTAATCGAGCCTTAAGAATCTAGAACAGGCATATTACAGGGAAGTACGGCATCTCTTGTACTCATTACCGTATTTCGCTTCAAGTTCTGTCGTTCTCTCTATGTTCGTGGTTGGCCACCTTTTTCTAAAAACAAGAGGATGAGTACAGTTTTTGAATACCACGTAAATGGTTTGACATGTAAAGCACTCAAAGTTTGGTAAGAATAATTCCTTTGAGAACAAATACATGCGAATTTTCCAGTTAAACGAATCGAGTCAGGTAATCGTCGAGCCATGGTAGATTTAGTGTGGTTTACGCGGCTGGTCTACTTTAGTCATGTATTTTTGGGTTTGGTGACGAAGTGCATAGCCGTCGTAGGTGTTGCTGCGTTTTCAGGAGGATTGACCTTGAACATTGCTTCTCTGAGCAAACCTCTACAACGTCGTGTGCCTATCTGACCTAATACAAGCCCCTGCATCCACCGTAGAGTATCATTATAACCCTCAGAAGATTACGAGAAACTGTTTCAAGAACCTAGAATACATACCAGGAACAGTACCAGATTGGATATTCGACATGTTTGGAAGGAAGCGGCTGACACCAGCCTACAGCACACAAAAGCAACAGGTTACAAGGCTTTGCAAGGCTGGGTGGAGCACGATGGGGATGAATCCAGATCTCTTCGCTGATTTGGAAAGTACCCGGCGCGTGGAGTGGGTGAGACAAATTCCACTAAAGTACCCGAGGATAAACAATATTTACCCCTAGATTTTCCTTGTGGCATACCTGAAACACCAAACTGAATTTGAAGCCGGTGGGTCTGAAAAAAGAAGAAAATGCTAGACTTGAGCTTAATTTTTCAGGGGACTTAACGACGATGCGACGGATTTTTGTGACATGTGGGGGATTGTTAGACGGTTCTACCCTGACAATGCTCCGCAAGCAAAGAGCGTGATAGTAAATATTCATTCCCTCGTTAAATTCGCCGCTGGATTCACCACCCACTGCACAGAATGCACCTAGAACCGAGCGCTGCGGTCCACAACACGTCAATCCCCTCAATATGAGAATTAAAACAGACTTGCGAAGACGTGAAACGCTGACACTTAGGCCTAGTTTAAACCGAAGCCCGTCAGTAATTCTGCACAACGATTATTATTCTTCTGTTCTGGGGTTAACCAGCCTGGAGTTAATGCCAGTGCAGCAATGCAACGGATTATTCTACTTCCCCCTATTTTATTTCCATTCTGTTCCATTGTACAGTTCCAGCCTCTGTTGGAACACAGTGTGCGCAGATGTACCAGCTCTGGAAAATTTACTATAACAGCCGAACCAATTTTTCCAGCAGAGCTAGACATGTTCGACTTGTCCCCAAGGCATGTCCTTATAAAAAACACATCAGCTTTCGCCAGCGCAAGGATAAGAAACTCACTGCAGCGCTACCCTAGGCATCGACATCCTTTTCAGGCGCTTTATCGCAGCTTCTGGGGGTGGCTTGCCACGCACTGGTGGCACAGCGCCCCTGAACGCGCTGCACGCACATGCCAATTGAATAAACGACGACAAACTCCAGTCGCAGAAGCGACAGTCCCGCGGCCTAAAATCAGTTACTAGACAGACCAGGCGCCGATTCTTGCTCTCGCTGCGAACGGCACCCAAGGAAGACCCGAGCACAGTGCTCGTGATCTACGGTGCCCGACGGTGCCATGAAGCATCCACTTCCGCCCGCATGCTAGGGAGGCTACCGAGAGTAGCCCTGGCTGGGGAAGGTAGCCTTTTCGTCGGGAGCATTCCATCGCTGCAGACCTCGCAACAAACGAAGCATCCATGCTTGCGCTCTAGGCCTGAGGCCACAGGAGGGACCCCGGGTCTTGTGGCGGGCGTGGGATGGCGTCGCATGCGTGGGACATTCTGTCGCTTCGTGCACCGGATTCCCTCCGTGTCTTTCTTCCTCCGTGTGTGTGCTCTCTCGCTCGCCCTCGCCATCGCCCTCTCCCTCTCGGTTTGTGTATACATTAAAGTGATATGTTGAAAACACTACGAGTTGTAAGTGTTTTTGTCTGAGAGTTTAGAAATTGTTTTAGACTTGTTTTTTATACATATTATTAATAAATATTTTCGTTAAAAATATATATACATTCAATTTTCTCATATACAGTTTTAGACGTAAAGACACATCTAAAATTACATGTATGATAGCAGAGCACAATGAATATATATATATATATATATATATATATATATGTTTGTAAGAGAAATTGATAAATTTAAACTAAATATGTGTATTAATTTGATAATATTTCATCATTTAACAAATAATCAAAAATGTTTTTTATATTTTTTTTGTATATATGTAGTCATTTTATACAAAAGACAAGATGTTGATAATTATTTAAGATATTCAAAATCAATATTAGTATGGAATGGAATGATATACAACTAACAGATCATGGCAGATAGTACCAAAAAGTATCTATTAGAGGTTGGCAACCAGAGCAAAATTGTTTTCCTACCTACACAGTGAGAAATTAAAAAACAAACACATTAAAACAAAAATGCACTTGGTTAGTAAAGTGTGATGTGATATGTATATATAAAACAAAACCTGAATATCAAGTTTTCAAGTATTCAAAACATATAAATGCAGTTCATCATATTTCTAATAAAAGCTAACCATTCCATCCAAGCAATCTAATTTGATTGAATTCTACTTTTACATTTTGGCTGAATATTTGCTTCACATACCTCTTCTACTCATCATACAACCCAATATTGCTACTAGAGGATTTAAGCTAAATTTTTCAAAAAATTGTTCATTACATACATACACACCTACCCTCCTTTTGCCTACAACCATTGATAATAGAAATTCGGGAAAAATAAACACCAATAGAAAAAGGTGGATATAAATTGGATTGAGTATCCTACAACAATTTTACGACAATTACTACTCATAATGCCACTTGGTTTGGCTCAAGCTTAGGACCTCCTGCGACGAATTCTTCATACTTTCGTCCGTCAAGATGGCCTTCGTCATCAACGAATTCTGCATCCTTCGTCCTCCTGGGTGGTCTTTGTCGTCAACGCCGAGAGCAAAGCGGTCTCATCTCTGGCGCCATGTGAATCACACACTGCAATCAGCTAATCGTCGTCGAGAAATCGAATTGCATCTGAGAGCAGCCTGAAATCTGATGCTGCCGATGGCCGAATTTGTTACTATTGCGGTGAAATTCTGTTCACTTTAGCTGGACAGTTGATGGCTGTGCGTGAAGCGAGCGTCTCCGACCATCGCTGCATGCAGCAACGCAAGGATTCTGATACGAAATTGGATCGCCTTGGTGACGGAGATCTTCTGTTTGAGTTTTTTTTCTTTTTTTCATTTTTATTTAACGTGGGTAACTATTCGCGAGTGGTTACACAAGAGGAGTAGGGAGGAATTTCCATTAGATTTTATCTTCCCTGTTGAGATTCTGGGCATGGGGAATTCGCAGAGTACCAAGTGGGTTCAGCACACTTGGCGCCATTGTTGCCGCCGCTGCGAGGCTTAACACATGGAGGGAAAAACAAAATGGACAGGCCTACTTCGTCTTGGGTCAGTTTTTATATTTTGCCCTGGCCGTGGTCCGTTCTCCTACATTATTGCACGCACAAAGTTCTACTCAATTCCAGGTCACTAGCGTCACTCCACCGACTCCGTCCATAAATTTTCCCAAACTCAAGTACTATTCATGGCCGTCGTGTACGCAACGCCCCGCATTTCAACATCCTCTTTGTTTAACCCTAACTCGCGCTTATTGTCAACCAATTGTCAGTGGGACCGAGAGGGGTTGACCAACAACTAAAATACCGCGCACTTGATTGGTGATTTATGAAGGCATGCATCCTTTCTTCATTCGGCAACGAACCATTAATATATATTCCAGCCAGCTATATTCTACAATGCATGACCCACATGTGACCTGCTTTCAGGAGGGATACAACGCTTTTCTGCGGTTATGCTTTTGTCATCTTCACACGTGTGCAATGGCGACCTTACTTTTCTTCCACCCTTATGCGATGTTCCCAGCGAGGGACGATGTGGTCGACGGAGGGCCGTCGATGCGGAGGGATTACAGCCAGATGATTCTATTCAGAGTGTACAGAAACGCTCGACGAGCGACAGATTATGGTACAAATTTTTATTCATTTTCTTCGTGGAAACGTATTGTGGTCCAGGAATTTTGACACTTGCCACAAGTGGTCAAAATTAAGGGGGTTTCCAGGTTAAGATTAGCTTGTTGTAGAGATGACATCGACACCCACTCAGGTAGGAGTTGATCGAAGTGATAGGATCCACCGACATTCCTCTTATGGAACAATTACTGATCTTGGTAGTGCACGGGTACAGAATCAGTCGTATTCCAGGTCAAGTGAAATCTTCTGCGATGGTGCTTTTGGGAATCGTGGCAGGTGTCGATTTATTCTCTATCGAGCTTCTTCGGAGTTAGGACGCATCCTGAAAAGGACAGCGGCTGTGATTACTGGATGCCGTGCGTATTCCTGACCAGCTTGCTCTATGTTTCCAGGCTACTACACAGCAGAACCTGAGGTCATAGTTAGTGTTGCAAATGCCTCACGTGTGTTCGCAGCGTCACGCATGAGCTTCAGAAAATATTTCCTCTAAGCGTGAAGTTCACTAGACTATGCAAATGGAATGGCCGATCAGTAGTTCGATAGCTAAATCGATTCAAGCTTTGCTCTCTTCTTTGTCTGCACCTCTACATACCACATTAGACTCTTAAGTTTCTTCAACGTCTGCTACCTTGTTCTCACAGCTCCGCGAGCTACTCGGCCATCTACTTGTGGCCAGTTCACAGCAGTTGGATGTTGAATGACCATGTAAACTTTGTCTGCGCTATGGCCATGGTTTGTTCTACTAGATTCAGTGCAAAACGATGTCTCGTCTAACTGATAAATCACGACTCGTAGGTTTGGTAGAGTTCCTTGAGAGAAGATTCTAACTAGCCTGATCTGTGCAACATTAGAGTCGTATTCAGCCATTCTGGCAGTTCTTTGAATGTTGTTGCTAGGTGCTGGAGAGACAACGGTCCATAAATTAGCGTGTCGATTTCAGTGAGTTTGAGCCTCCTCAATCTGAACCGTTCAGTGGCCAGTTTGTTACCTTTGTGTGGATAGGACATGCTTCCTTTAGTGAGTCGCTCTTACAGTCGTTCTGCTGCACTACCAACGAGTCATGGTTAAGGATCAGGTGTTAAAAATCTACACTTAATGATGCGATTGCTGCTCTGAGTGTAGCCGTATAACTTCCCAGTAGTTCATCGTAACGTGAAATGTAGCTTCAGTGATTTGAGAACCAAGTGCTGTAGTAGTGAAAGCCATGGCGTTGCATGACTTGTTGGTTGGCAGCGCTGCACATACCAAGCAGAAGTGGAATTCAAACTTGATGTCCGGAGCGGTAAAGAAAGAGAGAATTCGGTCGGGAATTTTGGACGAACAACTGGAGAGTGTCGGGGGAGCTTGTATGCGCTGTTTAGCTCCGGCTTTCTCTTATCTCTGCGAATCGTGTGTGTCCTCTTTGTCTTATGACAATCCTGACCACCGTGATTCCTCGGGAATTCACCTGCACACGAGGCGACCAGACAATCTTGCTGCTAAGGAAAGCTTCTGCCGCCCCGATTCGAAAACCTGGAACCAGCCTCAAAATTCGTCCTCCATTTCGACAGGGAGTATGGTTTCCTGCCATCCGGCGCAGTTGAGTTATCAAGAAACTAGCTGGCATCTGCTTTCTCACTTGCAGCAGCCTTTGAAGTTGACATCGCTGGAGTATGGAAACCTTCAGCCGCCGTTTGTGAAGTCCCCAACACCACCGGCAGGAGTCTCTCATGTGTCAGTAGGTCTGGAGGATGTGGCCACGAGCCATGACTATGGCATTGGTGCCGTGGTGGGACAGCACACCCTCTTTGGCAACCTTCATCCCTCGAGGCATTTCTTGGATTTCCCTTCGAAAGTGACAGTGGGACATTGCGAGCCTGTGCCGACTCAACAGCAACAGCAGTTACTGTCTGCCAATTCGTCTTACGCTGTGGGTAGTGTCACAGCGGAGACAGCTTACACAAACAACACTTCTGAGGCTAGTAGCCAACAAGGTCCATTTTCTGTTGCACTTCAGAAAGTTTACTCGAGCTCACAAGTTTCTACATTAGATTCAGGAGATCTTCGTGTTGGTCATGGAAGGTTTGGATCTGGGTCGCACATTGGGCACCACCCATATGCTTACGCTTCTGCGGTAACTGAAGAAGCAAGGCCAGAAGCAGAGCATCAATATTTGTCTAGGAGCGCCATGGAGAATGCAACCTGTAGTGATGGTTCACCAGAACCAGTCACAAGGCGAGCTTACAGAGGCGTTAGGAAACGACCATGGGGGCGATGGTCAGCGGAGATCCGTGACAAGATTGGGAAATGCAGGCATTGGCTCGGCACGTTTGATACAGCTGAAGACGCAGCAAGAGCGTACGACGCCGCCGCAAGGAGGTTGCGTGGTGCGAAGGCGCGCACCAATTTCGAACTGCCTGTTACCCTCTCGTCGCCTCCTCCAGCTGAATCGCCTGATTTGCTTCCAGGGGAAACCATGCCCGCTCGTGCTTCTAGGCTCTTTCTTAAGCCTGGTTTTCCTCTCTCTCATTCCACCGCAGCGAACTCGAAGCATGCACAACCTACTCCTGCTGATGCTGCTAAATCTCATGCTCACGCAACGGAAGAAACCAAGCCAACATCCAACACATCGTCTATGTCTTCTGGCCAGGCTGTTGTGTGCCAGGGGTCGAACGGCATGTCGGAGTTGGACCTTTCTCATGGATATGGCAGCCCAAAATCATGCTCCAGTCTGGACAGTACGCAGGAGTCTTCTGCCACTTACAATCCATCCGAAGCTGGAACTCACTTCCCTCCCTCTAGACTCTTCCCATCGTCACGATTCTCCGCGGTGGACTCGCATCCCCGGGAGACCTTGAATGCCTTGTGCTGCCCTACTTCGAATTTCCAAGACTGATGGGTCCACTTGAAAGAGCTTCTTTTGTCTTTCTTCAGCTGTGGGTGAAGAAGCTCAAAGCAGGATTGTAGCATATGAAACGAGATTTGCGTATGTCTTATTATAGCCCAAAATGGTCCAAGTGTTTGGAACTTGGCGGAGGTAACGTCACCGATAGGAATCATAGTAGTTACAGGCTCATTTGCTCCATTCAATTGTATGGATCTCATGTATACAAATTTAGAGCTCCAACAAGCACTTCGATACATCTGCTCTGTTTGTTTTTTACAAGATCCCCCCCCCCCTCCACTTCAAATCTGTGTGTGAAATAGAAACCATCTTTGCCATCTTCAGAGCGAAGCATCGCCACGACCAAGACTGGTGATGCTTCCCGCATGCGAGTGTACCCAATTCTCTTCGTATCTTTTATGCTTCGCCGATATCATGCTTCGTATCGAAGACTGTCGAATTTTTGGCGTCATCCATCGAACAAGTTCGGTGTGTGGGTCTCTTTTTTCTGGGGTCGGAACGTAACCACAAGGAAGTTGTACAGCGAAATGCGGCTTCGACCTCTTAAATGACTGAACAATCTGCGTCCTCGTGGTCAACGAAACACGACAACACTGTCCCGAAAAGAGGGTGAGAGTGTCACATACGAGTGATACAGAAGCGTTAAGAAGTAATGAAAGATGAAAATCACTGCACAAGAACTTTGCCATTCTGCAACCAGACCTTGGGGTGGAAGCCAAAAGACGAGGATCTACTCAGTTTGTGTGTGCGTGTGTGTGTGTTTTTTCATGAGAAATGTGTGAATGAGCATCTGGGTGAGGCAAGCGGGACTTTGTTGGTTCTTCCTTGACCCTGTTACTGAACTAGAGTTTGCATGAGGAATCCCAAAACCTTTTCATGGAAGAAAAAACCAAAAGATTCTTTTGCTATTGCGCATTCAAGAGTGGTTGATGAAGAAGAAAGATTAGTGGTAATTATCCTGGAAAAAACTACACACGGGCCACTCAAAACCCAATAGAATGAGGGGCTTTTTCACACACTATGACAATAGAGGGGTGGAGAGAGCCACTGGTACAGTGGCAAAAGTATCAAGAAACATGATTCATTATTATTGTTATTATTATTATTATTTGAAAATTAATATACCTTTTCATGACGAGGGTGGAGTCAACTACAATTTAAGGTCAATTTGCTGCATTGGTTTGCACAAGACAACTTGCTTGTGTAGTTGTTGCATGTAGGACATGGTTGGGGTGTAATACACTTCCTTGAATTGTTTGTTAGTGTGTATTTTTATTTTATTTTTTATTTTGTTGTGGGGTGGTGGACATTACTGTTGGACAGAGGGATGATGGGCTCAAAATGATTCTTAGTTTGTTTTTGTGTGGAGTTGTAGAAATTGCACACATGTTGTTAAAAATAGATTTCCAAAAGCTGTATATTTGTCTGATTCCAAATTCATTGATTTAAAAAAAAAAAAAAAAAAAAAAAAAAAATCCTAAATAATTGGTTAGGCTGTTCAACTGAACGATTTTTATTTTTTATTATTTAATATTTTTGTACATAATCTTGATAAGTATTACAAAGGGAAGGACCTCCAACATATTGAAACTGTGGAAATTATTTGAAGTTTTTATTAATGTCTTGACCACTCCCATCAACATCATTCTTATTGCATGTTACAAATGGTCTTGAAGTTTGACACTTGCAGTTGAAATTACACAAGTATAAGTGGTGAGATGGGTGAAGGATTAATATTACAAGATACAGCTGTTACACAATTGGTAATGCTGGAAATCAATTTTGGCATAAAATGTACCAATATAAGCCAATATAACGGAATGAATTATTGTTTTTTTTTTTAAAATATCAATTGTAGAACACTACCTTATCCAAAAACATCATAGTTAAAAATATCATGAAATCCGAAATAAAAATCCACGTTTAACTATTCCAAAATTCACTAAATTAATAAAAAAAAACACAATCCTAGGTTTATCATATTCATGTTTAAAATTAATAAATAACATGAGCATGAAACATTTGTAAGAATCATCAGACATGAATACATTTTAAAAAATATGTAACTAATTTTTGTATAAGTACAATTTACAAATAAGCCAAATAATAATACATGTAATTTGAAAGATACAATAATAAAAAAATAAAATAAATAAATAAAACAATTAATTCTAATTATAGAAGAATCAACCATATTGCAACATTGTCTGGCTATGAGATGTAGAATCATAAAGCCTTTATGCTGAGGAGAGAACATAAGAGGTTGCAACTTTTAAAGCTTGTAATTGGTTGAAATTAAAAAGAATCTTTTAATTTGCTTTGTAATTTGAGAAATCAGCCAAATGGTTATAAAAAGAAAACATGAGATGAAATACATTTTTTCCTATAAGACATGAACATTTTTGTCTCCTGGAATTTGCATTAGACCCACCTTAACAACAATGTTCACAAAAATCTATTAAGATTAAAAAATACTTTAGTCTTTGTTATGGCTTCTTCTTCCTTGATATCATTTCCAAAAGCTGAAGGTTTTAATGAAAAACCTTTCATTATTAAGCAATAAACTTGCAGGAGGGTTTTGGACCATGGCATGTCAAAGTGGACTTTTATGGATAATGACCCTTTTACCTGCAAGGTGCAATTTTTCAATGGTGTCAAGATTGGTTCCTCAACAAAAACTTATTTGTGTGGTTGTTGCAAATAAAGGGTGGTTGGGCTGCAAGATGTTTCTAAAAATATGATTGTAGAATGGTGGGGATTGCATTTGGACAACAGAATGACAAGCTATTTTTAAAAATATATATATTATTGTGTATACTAATGAAGATTGCATGTGTATTGTTAAACAATATATTTTACAAAAAAATTGTTCCTTTTTGCATTCAATGGTAGATATTGCAATTTCATTGTGTTTAAAAAAAATTTAATTTTTTTTAAAAATGGATTAATTAAATAATTTTATCCACATATGTAAAAGGGTTTAAAAAAAATATTATGACCTTCATATATATATATATATATATATATATATATATATTTGTAATAACTAGCATGATTGTATAATTAATATTGCTTTTGGTAATAAATCTTGTTGGTTTTTTGAACTCCAAATTTCTTAATTAAATTTTGTATTAACATATTTTGTAGAACATTTTAATTCTAAGATTATATATACATATATACACATACATACATAAAATTGATCAATTTTTTTATCTGAGAATTTATTTGAATGTTTCTAATTTCGAAAAATATATATTGTTCATAAATGTAACAGTGAGATTATTGGATTTGTTTCATGTGTGTGTGTGTGTGTGTATATATATATATATATATATATCTAGCAAAATTGGTCAAGGTGTTGGGCTGTAAATTACAGAAAGAAATACCTTCATAAGGCTACATTTGCAGGAATTGTGAAAAAACATTTATGAATGTCTTGGCTTCTTCCATCTACATCATTTCAATTGCATATAACATATGGTCATGAACTGTAGCTACATGTATTTGAAACTTGTGGAGGTAAATATGCTGAAACAGGTAATGGATTGTTGTGATGTGTCATAATTGTTCTACAATTGATAGTGTATAGAGGCCAATTAAACATAGAAAGTGGAACTAGAGTGTTGAAAGGAGCATGTGAATTTAATAGCAAAAGCCCCTTTTAAACATTAACCAATGGTTCTTCTAAAACGCATTTAATGTTTTTAACTGAAATAATCATAAAGAAGGTCTAAGAAATTTTCAGTAATATATATTAATACATATACTTTTACTTATTTATTGATTTTATATACTTCTCATTTACCTTACAGATTACTAGCATATTTAAATTAAATTAAAATTACAAATTAAATAAGAGCAAAACATTCTATGCTAAATACATTTGTAGACAATATATCAATCAGTATGCATAAATAAAATTTATTGTTGTCAAAGTGAAAAAAATTATACGTTTTTATGAGTATGTGCAGCAGAAGGAAAAAAAATCAAATTGCATTAATTCAATATTTTTAGGTAAAAAGCATCAAATAACAAAAATAAAAGCATAATCAACTCTAGTGTTAAAAATTTAGATTAAAGCAACAATAATGATGATAATAATAATAAATAACATTAAAAATTTTATTGAGTGTAAATACAATATCATCAGAAATATAATCACAGATCTTTCAAAAAAAATCCAATGTCCTAATTTTTTTTTTTATAAATTGCACTTAAAATTAACACATAAGTTTTTCACAATTTTTTCATTAAATATTATATGATTCAAAAAGTACAAGTTGTATCTATAGCAATATATATATATATATATATATATATATAGTTAACTACTTAAAAGTTTAAAATGTGTAAATCCATACACACAGGATGCTACCAATTAAAAAAACCATGTAGTAACATGCAAACAAATGATATATACTATCACTGTAGACCTTTTCTTTTTGTTGGGAGAAATATGTTGAAACAAAATATTGATGTATAACAATATACAGTACAATAATGAATCACAATGCAAATATTGAAATCAAGAATCAAACAAGCATCCTTCATTAATGCCACACAAAAAATAACCAATAACAAAAAGGAAACACTTATTCTTGTAAATAGAATAAAAAGTAAATATAAGCAATAAAATTTCACGTAAGTTGAAAAATATAAATATATTTGTAATTAACAACAGAAAAAGGTATACAGAATGCAACCACATGATTTTCATGGTCTTGGTTTATAGATACATAAAAGAATCATAATTTTTTAATAAAAATTTATTAAAATTTATTGTACCAAAAATACAAGTTTAATAAAATATTTTTTATTTTATTCTTTTAATAATATAAGATTTTGATCAAATAAAAAATAAGTAGTAAAAATTTAAAATAATTGGATATAAGATATTTTAAGAACATCAAAGAAAATACAAAAAAAACCATATTTCCTAATCCTATTGATTAATTAAATATCCTTAAATAATTGCAACTTAGCTTACCTATCTGCTTAAAAAAAATGGTTTGCAAGGTATGAATAGATTATCTTCTTTTATAATTTTTTAAAAAGATGATTTATATAAGAATTTAAGAATTTTACAAACAGATTTTGTTGAATTAAATAAAGTTTGTACTTTTGTCAAGAATAGACACAAAAATAAAAAATAAAGTAAAAACCACTATTTTAATATACAAGATATATATTCATATTTATTTGAGTTTTTCATGTAAGTGCAAAAAATATTAAATTTATAATATATATTATAATCATGTTATTTTCTTTTACAATAATACCAATTTTAAAAATGATTCCAAAAGATAATCTCAAAAATCTTCTATCAAACAAAAAATAATTCAATAAATTACAGCTGAAATGAAAATAATAATAATATGCATAACTGTGTTTTTTTTTCTAAAAATTAACTCATAAATTATATGACACCAAACATGTTACTTTATATTTATTACACTGATGTTTTAAATTTAGAAACAGTATAAAGTACAAGATACATATGAACATCAACAAACATGAAGCACTTGAACATGTTGAAAATACATGTGACTTATTACTGCTCAAATAAAAAAACGATAAACAATGAAAAAAAATCACTGTCTATACTTAACTACCAAAATTTACCAACTATAAAATTATTACTTAAAAGATAAAACTACCAATATCACCTTAAATTTTTCATTAAAATAATTAAAACCAATAAACGTTACACTAATTAACAAAATTTTGAAGCAAGAGTTTAATTAGCACTAGAAAATTTCCATCCTTGGGTTGATCATTAAAACACTGACGAGTGCTGTTTGAGGAATGTGTGAATAGAAATGTAAAAGATTAGGAAACTCTTGCTCAATTTATGAGATTAGGTCTGTCATGCAAATGCAACAATAGCCGAGTGAATGGGAGATATCATTCATCCCACATTCGTTCACACTGGATGTACGCTCACTTGCGCGGGAAGCCGCTTCAAACAAGGTGCCGCAGCGGCATCGAGCGGCATATAGCGGCATATAGCGGCATTTGGCGGCTACAAGGAGACGCCGAGACGGGCAAAATAGCCGTTAACCACCTGAATGCAGTCTCTTCCATATTTGTATTCGTGTTGCGTCAGCAGTTACTTCTTCACTCTTCGCAATCAATCTCAATGTGGGTATTGCTTTGTTGCAAGCAAGTGTGTGCATTTGTGTCACAGGTTGAATCTTAGCCTTCATCGTCACTGATTGAGTCTCTTTCGCCATCTTGCCGCTGTTGTTTCCGAGGAGGTTGATTGCTGAGTGTTTTTTGCTGTCCTTGATTTGCCTGCTGTTGTAAGGGTTTTGTTTTGTCGGGATGGCGATGGCTCTGTGAGAGAGAGATTGCCGTAATTTTCAATGTTGTGCGTTTGAAGTTGTGGAGTTGGAGGTATTCGGATAGTTTGAGCTGGTTTTCAAGTTTGACTCGAGGGAGGGAATAAGCAGAATGGCGTTGCGGGCGAGATCGCGTGCACCTCAGGATGAGAATGCTGCTGTTCCACATCTCGCAGGTGCGTTGTTTCTTAGAATTCGGTCATTTATGTGCTGGGTTTTCGTGGTGGTTGTTTCTGGTACACAGAAATCTTCTCTACAGTAGTTCTTGCGTGAATTCATGATGCTTGGTTACTGGAGACGATTGTGCACGGTGTTATTCAACCTCCCCTGTGATTCTGCGTCAAAGTTTTAGTTCTCTCTCCTTTCTAAGAGAATGAAGTTCTCGTGGAACGCCGGAGTCCGTAGTGCGTGAACTATGTGCTCTTGATGATGATAATGAGATAATGTGAAATTTCATGGCATAAGAAGGAGTGAAGATACTTCATGAATTGGAAGCTCATAGCTTATGAGAATTGGTCTTCCTGTTCGATGCAGTATTCTTGCAGGAGAAACCTAATTCTAATCCATGAATAACGAAGATCCCAAGAGTAGAATTAGAGTTTCTAACCCAATCTAAGTTTGAAGTGGAGATATCAATCCGTGAAGCCCTGTCTGTTGTAATCCTAGGTCATCTGCTTGTTGATATAGTGTAGTGTTTTGAGAGTATGGAAAGAGCGGCTTTACTGGGTAACAGTTTAGTTGAAGAGATTGAAAGTACAAATGTCTGGTGACTACTAGTTGACTACGATGGTGCTGAAGTCGTGGGTTTGTGGCACTAAATCTCTTGTATACACAAGCCATCTCTTCTGGATTTTTTGTCCTATGTTTCTTATGGTCTTTGTGGTTTGCACCATCTGCGTGATAAATTATTTCTGTTTCATCCTCATCCGCCTTGCGACTTGCAGGTAAGATGCAGCTGCAAAGTAATCCCAGCATGCCTATGATGGGCAAGACTGCTGGTCTGCAACAGCAGACAGGCAATTCGGAGAGGAAGACGCTGTCCAACATTACCAATACGATGAAATCGGCAGGGGCTCCTTCAAAGTTCTCTGCGAACCTTCTGGACGTTGAATACTCTTCCTCTAAATCAGTGCAAACCACAGCGAGAAAAGGACTGTCTGCTCGCGTCCCACTTCGGAACATCACCAATGAGAACGCCGTTGTCAATCCGTCGCCTGGGAATCCCCCAGTCAAAGAAGCTATGCAGGTATGCAAATGTATTTTTCATTACCTGATCATATCTACTTGTTTTTCTCAGGATTGATCGAAGTAGTTGGGAGCCCATGATGTCCATCCTTCTTGAGCGTCATTTCATTCAGTAATTGGAGTTTGTTGTGCCCTCGTGTAGATGGCCTCTAAGCCAAAGGTCGCTGGGCCAAAAACCGAAGCACCGAAGTCCGAGCAGCTGAAACCATGGTCAAAGTACAACAAGCCCCTGGCTGATCCAGAGTTGGAGAAGCTGGTGCAAGAGTGGGCTGAGGAAGGTATTGAGTTACCCGCAGGAAAAAGTGGTGATGAACTCGAGATCTTACTCAAAGAGCAAGCAGATAGAGGTTCTCACTTATCCTAGACCCTTTAAATGGTGATCGTTAATCAAGTTCTCTGTAGTAGCTGGTGCGTACTGAATTGGTCAAATATGTGCTCACAATTTCTCCTGAAGTTCTGCAAAAGAGAGTCGTTGCTGCTAGCTTGTGTATGCAATCATTCACTATTGAACACATGATGTTGAGGAAAACTTGTTGCAAGTTTAAACCGCATTTTAGTCGTGCTAAACTTGGATGATCATCTTGTTTATAACAGAGATTGAGGAGCGAGTAGCTGCAATAAGGAACTTCCGCGTGCCGCTTCCATCGTTCGTGAGGCATTATGATGATGTTAGTCCTCTTCTCATTTGTTCAGAAGGAACGCATGTGTTGGTCCTTGATATCATCTTTATGATGAAAAGATCCTGTTTCAAAGTTATGTTTATTTTTAGTTGCATCAATTTGAAGGACGCTGTTATCTAATTAAAAGCCTGGACAAGTGGGTTCAATGAGTTTTGGGTACTGTACTCAATTTAGAACCCTGAGTTCTTGAAATTTTAATTCTCGTTTTCTTGGCTTTTTCACTAATTGGGGAGTAACCCTGACCTCTGACGTTGAGATCAGCTTCATTCGACCATCAGCATGGTTTGCAATATATGATGCAACTATTAACATTAGCTATTCGCATCCACAGAGTATGGAGATGATGAGCGTACTTGAAATGGATCCTTACGAGGAGCAATTCACACGGAGCATTGATCCCGAAGTCCCCTTTCCAGGTTGGAGTCCATGCTCGACTGCGTGATTTCTACAACGTTAATGTCGCTAGGATTCGTTGTTCTGTTCCAATTCTTTTAGCATAGTTAATACCCGTCGGTTTTAGGATATAGCTAAGATATGTTCGTATGATAACTGTTCATGCATTTGTGCGATCATTCCATCTCCTTGAGGATGTGTACTTTGTGTGCAGAGATGGATTGGGGTAAGCCAAGCGGACTGGGAGATGAATTCCTTGTCCATCCCTGTACCGAGGAGGACCTTCCAGACATCCCTTACACTTGGCACGTCGTCAAGAGCCCTCCTCCTGCCTCACAGAAACCAAAGCTGAGGAAGACATCTACCAGGGTATGGCGGTGAAGTTGATTTCTGTCCAAGGTCTTCCTCAACTTAGCACGTTCTAAGTCGTTTCTATCACAGTCCCGCTGGTTCTCGTCGCTGCCCGCTGAGTCATGGATATCTGCCGATATGGATTCATTGATTGCAGACATATAAGCCATCTCTTGTTCCACATGCCGTTGTTGGGTTCTAAGGGGTTTTCAGTGTCCGCAGTCCGTAAATACATATAATTTCTCTTTCCAATTCGTTTTGGAAACGGACAGAATGTGCAGCCTCCTCACTTTGTACATAAAACTCCGAAGTATCGACAAGCTGCCTCCCAAACTATTGACTCACATACTAGTCACTGTTGCCGTTTAACCCTCACTAGCTCTGTGCGGTTCTGTTCTACGGACAGACTTTCTTTCTTGTATTTGTACATTTTCTCTTTATTCGTGAAGCTTTCCTTTCCTGCCCATTAGATTTTGCAGTTATCTTTATATTTATTGGGCACCATTATGAGATGATTTGCAATTTTGCATTTTCATCCAAATACTTAATAATATACGGGATCTAAATATGTACTATCCTCTGAAATGAGTTTAAATCAATGCAAATCGCCACTTGAGCTTCTTGACTTGATCACCTCACACATGATGCTAAATTGATAGTTGTGTTAAATGTTTTTGAGGTGTAAATAGAAATGACCGTGGTGAGAGAGACTAGTCCATTCTCTTGACTTGATAGGAACCTACCTGTTCCATCCAAATTTCAAGTTATCCTTGTTATCTATTCTATTAATGGATATATCCGAAATTGACTACATTGTCACATGTTTTCGTTTATGTTCAATTTCCCTGAATGTAGTGTGTAGACCACAGATTGAAATTCATGCATTTCACCACCAACTTGAGGTTACTAAGTAAGGTTGGAAATGTGAATATTGTAAAGTAGCAACAATTCTATTTGATGCATTTTATAGTTTCTAGGGAGTTTTTTTTTTTTTTTTTGTTATTCCTAAGTCTAGTATGTGATTTACTGGTGTACCCTTGCTGATGTGAATGTTATGCATGAGTATGTTTTGCTATGTTTGATAGCTGTATTCTTAAATGTACCTTGATGTCATATGAACAAAGTAAGAGTGAATTCTTTCTTTGAACTAGTTTTGTTTAATGAGGATGTCAATTCATTTAAAATTGAAGGAACAAAGTTTTATCCTTCTTAGTTATTTGAATGAGAATTAAAAAAATGTGTTTTATGAGCAAAGTTTTTTTTCTTGTTGCATTTTATTTTTCTTAAGTAAAAACATTGATTATGAATAATCTATTAAATTGAACTCAAGGAACAAAATAAACCAAAAAAGATTTAAGAGGAATTCTAAGTAATTAATGAATCTTGTCGTTCAATTATTTTATATTTAATGAAATAAAATAAGAGCATGTGAGAGTTGTTCATCATACTTTGGAGATCATTTAGAATCTCAATGTGCTAGTTTTTTCTTAGCATGTATTTATAATGACATACAAAGTATATACCTTGATGTTTATTGTTAAAAAACCACATTACTATCTATCATATTTATTTGCATGGTCTATTAGGATCTAGAAGATAAAGACATGCCACCAATTATTTTTTTATATTCTATATAAGATTATTTGGTTATTAATTCTAAAATATTTTATCTATATTTAAGAGTCTAAATTCATAAACCAAAGTTTTGAAGTTTAATGATTATCCAAATATATTAGTTATCTTTAAGTTTTAGAATTCAAGTAGAAATTATGCTTGAAGT
Source organism: Physcomitrellopsis africana (assembly GCA_036785485.1). Lineage (NCBI taxonomy): Eukaryota > Viridiplantae > Streptophyta > Bryopsida > Funariales > Funariaceae > Physcomitrellopsis > Physcomitrellopsis africana. The sequence goes on along the minus strand of JAWRVF010001770.1, from coordinate 4,291 downwards.
TATAAAATTTTACACAATTAAAGACCAAACACCTTCAATGAATCTAATTTCAATTATGTGGGAGTTAATTGTCTATTTTGATACCTAAATACTAATGAGTTTTTAAAATCTCTTTTTTATTACAAAGGATAATTTAATTATAATAAAAATTATGTAAAAATTTGATTTTAAAATCTTTAATAATATTTTTTAACCATCTATAAATTTTCATTTATATATTTAAATATGTAGTAAATTTAGATATGTACTTGATTAGCTAATATTGATTATAATTTATATATGAATTTTTTAATAATTAGATTTATTTAAATTTATATTTTTAAAATATAAAAATATTTGATTTTTCTAACAATAAAGATTTGAGCATCCATCTTGCATATAATGTATTTCAAGTAATTTTAAAGTTTATAAGGTTAAGGCCCCTATTCCATATATATTAGCTTAACACATTCCAAAAAATTATTGCTCTTATATTTTAGCAATTTTTTTGACTAAAAACAAATTTTGATCAATTGATAAGTGATTTCTATGGCTTTTAATGAGCCAATTTATATTATAATGAAAGAAATGATGGATGCTAAAATAACATAGTTGATAGTAAATAAACTTTTTTTTTAGATTAAATTTTTATATAGAAATTTAAATTATAAATTTTAAAGTAAAATTTTAAATATAAAAGTTATTTATATTTAAGTAGTCAAGTGTGATCTTTAAAAAATACTTAGAATTTTATTCATTTTCTTACATTGAGACCATTTTTGTTAATATTTGTTAATCTATAAATATTTTTTATATCTTTAAATCTATAGATTCTTTATGTAAGCTTATATAATTCTATAAATTAATTATTAAAGATACAAACTCAAAAAGATGCATAAATTAGTGAAATTTGTATTAAAAGAAAATGAAAAAAATAAAAATAAGAAAATATATATATTCAAGAAAAAATTGGAATGGCTATTGTCAAAGATTAAAAAATACAAAGGCTCTTGAATTAGACTAGAAGCAAGAAAGGAATTGATAAGAGTAGAAAAGACTTCATTCTTATATATATATATATATATATATATATATATATATATATATATATATAATCTATGTAAGAGCTATGTGGTGATGTTCTATAGGACCTCCAACACATGTCCAATTTACAAGACACGTGTCAAACTTGCAAGACAAGTTTCTTATATGTGCGCCATATACTTAGCTTGTTCTACAATATCAATTAAATAATTATTGGAGTAAATTTTATGTTTGTGTTATTATCCCCTTTTTTAGAGACAAGTTCCACAAGAAATACTGATTACATATTGAGGAAGTTCCAAATACGCTGAATTATATTTGCTACATACTCTAACCTTTATTTCTTGCAAAGATAGTATAGAATGGGTAGAAATTTTAGGATTTACAATACATAGTTTGTAGGGTTAAGAGTAGGCAGGAAGCCGATGAATGGCCAATTTAGAAGGCAGCATGGGTAAGGGAGTTAGAAAAAGTGGTTATCGTCAGTTGTGTAGCGGTTAATACCGATTGGGATAAGTATAAATTGATTTGGACAGTAGTAGTAAGGACCAGACTGTGATAGTGCTGAGCCGGGATAAGCTTGGTGCTACCTCTTATTAATTTTTAAGAGAAGGATATTAGATAAGTGCTGAATATTATAAAATGCAGTTCTATAATGAAGTAATGAAGGAAAGAATTGATTTATAATGAAAGATTGAGGATGCATTGATATGCTGAAATATCAGTGGAGAAATATAAGTGAAAAATTGGAAGTGGAGAATTAGAGATGTTTTATGAAGAATGAGTATGAATGTGAGAAAACTATAATACATTGAGTATTGAATCAAGGGTGACCCATGAGAGGAAGTTCGTGGAGTTTGGATTATGCAAAGTGATTTATTAGGAGTGATAGTCAATTTCAGAGTATTCCTGTGTTTGGAATATAGGATAATTATGATGTGTTTTGAAATATCGCAATATTACATATTGTTGTTATAAAGAAGGAGAAAAGAAGAGGTAGTGAATACTTGAGTTGGATTATTGCTTATGATATTTTATTATTAACAGAGTTATTGGTAGTATGAGGGAGATATTGTAACAAAATTGGGATGTTTTAGTGTAATCAGAAGGTAGTTAGTTGTGTGACTCTAACAATTTAACTCAATGCAAATAGTCTTTCCCTGTTTTCGAATTCTCTTTTACGGATTTACTCTGGATAGCGTAGGTAGAGTAAGTGAGACGAACGAGAACAATATTTTGGCGCCGCTGCCGGGAATTGACAATAGTATTGAGTATTAGGAATTAAGTGCTGAATAAGTAATTACAATAGTGATGGAAAGCAATGTCAATAATAGATGATGAAAGATTATGGTTAATAAGAATGAGAACATTGCTCTGAGAAAAATACGTCAGTCGAAAGGAAGACAAGAGAGAGCACAAGTAAGAAATTTGTTGTGGGACGAGCAAGAACGGAAGCTAAAAAGGAAGCGTCGACAGAGTTGGATTAAACCGTGGTTGCATGCCTGTCGGCATATCCGAGCATACCAAGAACATGAAAGATCTTTAATATTTCAGACATATATACCATTAAAGAAGTTGCCAAAAGCACTCACGGAGAATTCCGCGAATAATCCAGCGTATCTCTTGAACCCATTAGTAGAAAGAGAACGGAGCACAAAAGAATTGGATACTCTATTGGATACTTTCCCAATAGTGGATATAGCCAATTTTAGCAAGGCTTGTTCTTTAGTAAGGAATGTATTGCTTGTAAGTAAGGGCCAATTTAGTGTATTCCAAAATCCGTTGTTTTCACCTCAACTTCAACCGATAAAATTATTCGCAGATAATAATACTAAAGAGCGGAGGCCTAGAACTCCGGAAAAAACAATTGAGGGAGGCAGCATTTATTTTAACCAGGAAGAAGAGGTATCACACCTTCAACGGCAAATATGGCCTGAAGTATACTCAATTGGCAGACAAACGGAAAAGGGCGATCAGACAACTAACATAGTCCTACCTACCTTTAGGGGTCTGCCAGGAGCCGACCCTAAACAACACTTCTCTCAATTCTTGACCGCATCTGTAGCCAATAATGGTAGAATTGAAGATATTTTAAGGCACGGGCTAACAAATAACCTCGAAAAAGATAAGGACGCTTGAATGGTATAATCGCCAACCCGTGGGATAATTTTCTAACTGGGAGGCCTTGAAAAATACATTTTTGACTCATTTTTGACCAATAGGATTTGAAGAACGTCTTAGAGAAAGATTAATGAATAGCAAAATGGTATCGGGAGAAGCAGTGCAGTCATATTATGATCGAGTAGCAGATATCCTTTGAAAATGGCCAAATAACCAAATGTCGGACTCATTTGTTATGTCCATATTGATTAATGGACTATATCCATTAGAATTGAAGATGTTTGTAAAGGAGGCCCAACTTGCGACTCTGGCTGCCTCACTTGACCGAGCTAAGGTATGGGAGGAATGTCATTATGACCAATTCTTAATCATAGGAACGACACTAATTCCATCTCAAGGAGGGTATCAAATACCAACCTGGAATGAAACAGTGAACAGTTACTCAAAGACAATTGACTACGATGCAAATCTTAGTGTTAATTCGCAAGAGATAGTGAATACTGTTCCATTGCAGGCTGTACCACCAACAATTGCAGTCCCATACTCCCTATATCAAAAATCAATATCTATTAAAGAATTCTCTAACGAATTAGTATCAAAGGATCCAAATGAGACTTTGTTGTTAACTTTGACAAAGAAGATGGACGAGTTGGCTGTTAATTTGGCAAAGGATAAGAAAAAGAGGCATAAATCGACTAATATATGTCCCAATATTTGGTGCAGTAATTGTAAGAGACAAGGCCATTTAATAACGGAGTGCCCATCGCCACCTCAAATGACGGTGCAATGTACCTTTTGTAGAGGTAAGCATGTAACCACAAATTGCTAGAATTTAAGAAGGCAACATCAGTTAGGCAATCAAACTATGCCTCAACCAACATTGTGGGATGTTAATCAAATTCAGATTGGAAATAGATTTGGCTGGAACAAAAATCGTCCTATTATACAAAATAGAAATTTCTATAATTTTCAAAATTTTGAATATAACCAAGAAGGTGATTCCAATTCCCAAGGTTTTGTGCAAAATTAGCAAGGACAATCCCAATATCCCCCTATTCAGAATCCAATTTCAGATCCTACAATACCAACTGGTCGACCGGGATCCTTTACTCATCAAACTTGAAACAAGCCTAGCTGATATATACCA
>JAWRVF010001769.1:0-44416 GCA_036785485.1 Physcomitrellopsis africana | reverse complement strand
TGAACAAAGTCTCTGCCCCTCTTCATCGGATGGCAGCAAACCCTTTCCCACTCTCAAGCTCACAACTTTTGCTCTTCAACTCCAAATGCTACAAGAAATGTCTTGATAGATAGCTAACACAATCTTCCACACTCTCTATAAATTTCACTAAGAAAGAGTTGAAATCAAACTTGCAGTGGCAGCTCGAAGTTTCTGCACCTCTTCGTCGGGTGGCAGCAAACCTCACTCTACTAAAACAAGCATAACTTTTTGTTCACAACTCCAATACAAGCAAGTGAGTAGGTTCTAGAATCCTCACAACTCGAAGAACACACCCACCAATTTTCACTACAAACACTTCTATCTCCTCGGAGCTATCTTTCTCCAAAGTTCACTCTTTAAAACTCCTTTTTCTCTCGGTCTAGCAAGAGGAGTATATCTCCCTTTCTTTCTATAATAGACTATGAGACGCCCACATGGGCAGCCAAATCCTATTGGATGGGCCTTATTCACCCCATGCTCTCCTTTCTTATCCTTCATAAGGTCCATTCTACCTCAAAAGTCAACAAGAAAGATAAACAACCTTTACCTTTCTTCTAATTACAAAAGAGTCTATTCTAGGATATAAATAAGGTAGGAACAAAACAAATAGCCATCTTAATTCACTAACTAAGTGGCTATAATAAATCCTCTCCTTATAATATCTTCTAAAATAACTTCTAGCACTCACACATATATTAACAATAGATATAAGATATATAATATTTTTATATATTGCACGTAAATGCAGTACGACAACGCTGCCATTGTACCAATCGATGCTGACTTCCTCAATCAGGTACGTACCGTGACCATTGAAGATTCAATAGCAGTTGATATCAAGCAACGTGCCAATAATGACAAGTTTAAAGTGGAGGGAGATCTTTTATACTTTGAGGAGCGGTTGTATATTCCGAAAGGACCAGTACGGCTCCGAGTTCTTCAATCTCGTCTTGATTTTCCAACTGCGGGACATTTTGGATTCAACAAGACCTTGGAACTTATTTCTCGAGATTTTTGGTGGCTCCAAATGTGGAAGGATGTGAAAGATTTTGTCCTCACTTGCGACATCTGTTCAAGATCTAAAAATCCTCGGCATCACTCTTACGGACTTTTACAGCCATTGCCAATTCCACGGCGATCATGGTCTTCAGTTTCCATGGACTTTATTATAGACCTGCCACCATTGAATTCTTTCGACAGCATTTTTGTTGTGGTAGATCGACTTACAAAGATGGCGCACTTTGTTCCTTGCAAAAAGACATCATCAAGTGAAGATACAGCAAGGCTCTTTCTTGATAATGTATATTGATATCATGGTCTACCAGATGATATCGTATCGGCTCGAGGAATTCAATTCGTATCAAAGTTTTGGAGATCTCTTTTTGAAATATTGAAGGTGGATATCAAGCTTTCTTCAGCTTTTCATCCTCAAATTGATGGCCAAACGGAACGGATGAATCAAGTTTTGGAACAATATCTAAGATGTAGCATCAACTATCAGTAAGATGATTGGACCGCATATCTATCATTAGCCGAGTTTGCATATAACAACACCTTGCACGCGTCAACTCAACAAACACCATTCTTTTCTAACTATGTGTACCATCCGAAGCTTGATTTGTTAAGTCTATCAATGAATAACAACCCAGCAGCTGAAGGATTTGTGAAGCAGCTATCAGAGCTTCAAACTATGTTAAAGATGCAATTGCAGTCTGCTCAAGAGTCTTATAAGACATCCGCAAATAAACTTTGAAATCAAGCACCTATTTTCAAAACTGGAGATAAGGTATGGCTACTTTGATGCAATATCAAGACCAAGCGGCCGTGTGATAAGTTGGACTACCGGAGGTTGGGACCATTTGTCATCTTGAAGCAAATCAATCCAGTGGCGTACTATCTGGACTTACCAGCTGCTATGAAGGTACATCCAGTCTTTCATGTTTCTTTGTTGGAGATTTATCGAGAATCGTCTTTTCCTGGAAGAGTGCAAAGTTTGCCACCTAGTATCGAAATCGAGAACCACGAGGAATACGAGGTAGAAAAGGTGCTAGATTCGCGGCGTAAATGGGGAAAATTGGAGTATTTTGTACATTGGAGAGGCTACGATATCAATGAGCGAACATGGGAGCCGGCCAAAAATCTCGCCAATGCGCCGCAAAAGGTACAAGAGTTTCATCAACAATATCCTCAGAAACCTAAGCCGGTTCGAGGATAACTTCTTTCTGAAGCTTGCTCATCTAATAACATAAAAAGAGGGGAAAACACTACCAAAATTCATAGTTGATGTGGTTATTTTCTCCAAGATAGAGTAGATCTTTTCTGATAGCCATAGTTTGGTCTTTCGACATGGATAGCCAAGAGATAGATACCATGCCAATCATATCATCTCAACCTACTAGCTCACGAAGGCGACCTCGAGATGAAGAACCACCTGCACTACGACGACGATGGAGGATACCAAGTAACCGATCGCTGGTGATTGTATTTGAAGTCGAGCCTGCTTACAATGGTCAACCAGAAGGTGTGTTTGCAGGACAGTTTCACAATGAGGACACGGAAGTTCATGCTTGGTCGGAAGTTGAGGGCGTGGGCCACTACCGTTGGCTTCAAGGACCGATGAACCACTTGCCTCGTGAAAGACAATTGGAATTCATAGCAGACGTTATGCGACAGATCTTCATTTTTTTGCATTGGTATTGACTGACAACAACATTGCTTCTCGGAGACCTCAAAGCTAAAGGAGGGGGTGATATTAGAGACATAGTCTTAGAACCTTCTAGAAATTAGAATATTCTAGAAGCAAGTCCCTGGAATCTTCTAGAAGTTTCCATTAGCAGTTAGTGGAAGTTTCTTGAGAAGCTTCCTAATTAGTGGAAGTTGCTTGAGAAGCTTCCTAGCTAATAGAAGTTGCTTGAGAAGCTTTCTAATTCATGGAAGCTGCTTGAGAAGCTTCCTAAATTGTTGGAAGTCGCTCAAGAAGTTTTTTATTTAGAAGTATATATAGGAGTCGAGGCTGAAGAGTTCTTCACTCTCGACAACACATCTCTTGGAGCTCTAGCTCACCTCTTTGGTGTTGCTCTTGTACTCATCTCATCAATCTAATTCTTGCCAGTTCTCTTTGAAATTCTTGTTTAGATTTCCTCTTTGTATTCTGTGTCCGTGACATTAAGTTGTAGAACTATTATCAATCAAATTTGATTGACAAATCCTTGAAACTTTGAACGAGTATCATTATATTTCTCCAAAAGACTAACTCGCAGCTCTTTATATTGTCGAACAAGTGAATTTTCTTAACGTAGTATAGGTAGTATTGCATCCTCAAGAGCACAAGTTAACGGTGGATGCAGTTTAGATTGTCATATTCAAGTTATTGCATCATTACAAAGTTTTACAGTAATTCCTTCAATCTCCATAGTCTTAGCAGATAAAGTAATAAGAACACTTATAATGGCATCTAATTTAGACTCAGAAGATTCAGTCATACTAATGTCTTGACCTCCAACCATTCTAAGAGAAATAAGAAATGAATCTTTAAGAAGGCAATATTGGTTTAGAGGAGGATAATTTGCAACCTCTAAATTGCTTTAAGACCTTTAAAAAGAAGAGTGATCCACTCTCTCACAAGAGGGACAAAGCTCCAATATTGCAATGAAGAAAATATCTTTTTAGAAGAGTAATCCGTAACCTCTAAAGCATTGGTATACCTTTGAGTAGAGGGATAATTTACTCTCTAACAAAAAAGATCTAACTCTAATATTAAAGATGAGGTTAGTCTCGGCAAATTGTCAAAGACACAAGAATACAAAACAAGAGACTTGAATTAGGACAAGATTTCCAAAAGAAACCAATAAGAATTTGAATTAAATAAATGAGTACATGAACAACAATAAAAAAAAAGGTGAATTAAAACTCCAAGAGATGTATTGTTGAAATTGAAGAATTCTTCAATGTCAACCCCTATATATATTCTTGTCTAAGATGCTTCATCAATGGCTTCTATCAAATTAAGAAGCTTCTCGAGCAGCTTCTATCAACTTAGAAGCTTCTTGAGCTCCTTCTATTGACTAGCAAGTTACTTGAGCTCCTTCCACTAACTGGGAAGCTTTTTGAGCTCCTTCCTCTAATTAGAAAACTTTTCAATCGACTTTTATTAATTAAAAATCTTCTAGAATGTTCTAAAAGATTTTTTGAATGTCTAAAGTATATGTCCCTAACAAAGTCTTGACAAGCTCTTGAAGATCTGTAATAGTTGTAAATCTATTCACATTTTTGCTAAGTATAGCATCTATGATCTTTCCTTCTATCTTAGATAACTTAAAAATTTCACAATTTGAATTAAAAGAAGATAATCTACAACCTCTAATATGAAATAAAAATTTCTACAAAAAAAAAGGTGATCAATTCTCTTTCAGGGAATAAATCAAGATTAGAAAATAAAGAATGTTAATTTAAAGGTGGATAATTTGCAACCTTCAAACGTAACAATAGAAGCAAGATAATCCACTCATTTCTTAAATACAAAAAAAAAATAATGAATTTGTACTCTAATCAAATTGTCAAGGACATGAATCATAAAAGAATAAAATATCAGTACACTCTCATGTCACTCCAAAGAATAAAAAATTACTCAAAAATAGAATAATATTAAAACTAAAATACCTATTACCAAAGACAAGAAGACTAGAGACTCTTAAAATACGACTAAGAATAAAAAAGGCATTGATAAGAATGAAAAGGGCTTCACTCTTGTCTCCATATATACTATCTATCTAAGAGCTACATGGCGACATTCTATTGGACCTCTAACACGTGTTTAATTTGCAAGACACATGTCAAACTTACAAAAAAGATTTCATATATCTACACCACATACTTAGCTTATTCCACAAGCTACCAATATATACAACACGTGGCTAACTTATTGGCCAAATTTTTAACCTATCAATCACCTAAAGACATGCGTAAAGATAAAATCGCATCTATGAAGCTTTTAAGAAGCTTCTTTATAAGACATTAATAAATTAATCTATTTTTATTTACTTCTATCTATCCATGTTATTTAGATAATTATTAGAATAAATTTTTAATTTTATTGACATAAGAATAGGTTGGAGTTTAATTTTACTAAAAAATAAAAAATACATATTCAAAGAATTTACATAACATATAATATAATCAAAGCTTTAATATATCAAATGTAGTTTGGAGGTATGTCAAATGTAAAAGAGTTATATAAAAGACAATATATAGATTATTCAAGAATATTATAAATAACCAATTCAAAAAAAAAAAAAAAGATTTTGGTCCCATATTTCTATAGCTCTAAGTTCTATTGATATATTCTTCCACTCTTTTTTCCATTGATTTCAATAATTTTATGATTTTTTTATATACAAGTAGTAACTTTAGAATAAGAAAGATAATAAGAATTCTTCTTGTGTTTCTTAGATCCCATCTCTTAATAGATAGCATGATTACTATTAATTAAAAAAAAAAAGCTAAATATCTTTGTAGAAAGTAAGAGAATAAAATCAAATCTTCTAACCTCTACATATATTTTTATTAAAATTATACATACTATTATATAATATTAAAGGATTGAATGACCTTAAAAAAATTATTAAACATAAAAGCAACATTAATAGTTTGTAGTTTAAATGTATTATATAAATATTACAAAAATATAAATTTTGTAAAGCCAAGGCTTAAAATTAAAAACAACCATATAATTTGATGCACATTATAATTATTTACAAGCATAACCAACATATGTTTTAAATTCCAATTAGGCAAGAACTAGAAGTATTTATTTTTTTATAACTCCACATTTTAAGTATTTGGTTGACAATGTAGTCTTTTTGATATACAATTGAATCTTATAGCTCCTAAAATAGATGCTTAAAATAAGACTTAGAATGATAAATATTTATATATCAAAAATATATCAAAAATAAAAACATGATCCAAAAATTATGTAAAAACATGATCCAAAAAATAAAGTGAATTAATTGAATTTAAAAAAAATACAAAACAAATTGGTTCTTTTAGAAGACTAAGAATGTAAAGATGAAGATTGTAATTTAAAGTCTAATAGAAGAAAAATAAATAAATAAATAAATTTTTGTTCTAAAGAGTTATTTTTAAAAAATAAAATAATAACATCTAAGGTCTAAAATAATTTTTTTATTAATAATTATTTTTTAAAAAAATTATTCATAATCAAAATTATATTGTAATAATTGATTTCTATTATTATATATTCAAGGCTCTATTTTTAAAAAAATTGATTGCTCCAACCTCAATTTTTTAGTTGATTGCTTATAAAATCACAATAATAATGAAAAATCAACCATCAAGACCTTTTTTATGATGTTATCTATAAAATAATCTAAGACTATTATAAATAAGATTTTAAGATTTAGTAGGATAGGAATAGAATTTTTTAACATATTTTGGGACAAAATTGGAAAACACTATCTTAGTATGATTAATTTGTCAATATAAATTAGAGCATTTTTACTAAAAATAGTAAGTAGTAATATTATATTATTTTATAAAGATAGAAACACATCTCTCCTTAGCAATCAGAGGTCAATTACCTTATTTAATATAAGGTACAAAATCTTTGCAAACTGCTTATAAAAAAATAAAACATGTACTTAAAGAAGTCATACATCTAGATTAGATATAATTTTGCTGTTTAAATTTATTCCATGTAATATATTGATAATACAAGATATTGCCAATTGTACAAAGAAATCAAACTAATTCCTTCTTCTATTAAAACTACACTTTTCTAAAGCATATGACAAAGTTTCATATAAATTTCTTATACTGAGTTATAAGAAAAATATATTCATGTCTTTAATTCATAAGAAAAAATTAAAAAGATAATAATTAGAATAAAAAACATCTCAATATTAATGGAGGATCACTAGATTGATGTAGAATTCAATTTGGCATAAGCCAACAATATCCTATTGCATCTTATTTCTATATTATTGTCAATAAGGTTCTAAACACAATGTTTTAGGTTGCAATTTTTAAAAAAAATTAAAAAGATTAAATTTATATATATAGACTTCCAACAAATTATGAATTAATCTACAAATGATTCCATTGTAATAATTAAAAGAAAAGAATGTAATGTGAATATAATTGAGATTCTCAAAAAATTTATCTAGCATCTAATTTAAATATTAACTATAGAAAATCTACAATATATTGATAAGATTTTGACATAATTAATCTAAAAAATAAAATACTAATATTATAATTAAAATATATCATTAATTCTTATAAATAGAAAATTCTCATATACAAAATTTTATTAGATAGAAACTTATGTTAGCAAAACTAATAGCCAATAATAAACAATGGCCTAATTTTGTCTACACACTTAATGTCAATTATAATTGGAGCCTACAATCAAAAAAATTATAAAAAGTATAAAGAATATAGACAAAAATGGTAAAATTTATATACCTAAAAGAATTCAAAGTATTCTATAATATTTGAAGTAATTATCTTAGGTGGAATTAACGGATTTAACTTGTATAGAGATTTTTTTTTCTTAAAATATTAATTGAATTATAAAAAACTAAGATCTGTAATTGATCAATGAAACCTTTTAATTTTATAAGCAAAAATTATATCAATAGTAGAAATATTTAAAGATTTGGCTTAAACTACCATAAATAAGAAGATTGGAAAAAAAAATTCCTACATACATTGTTAAATTTATAATTGAATATATTCTATGAAGGTATTTATCTTTAAAAAATATAAAAAGTATATATAATTATTTTTTGATGAATATATACAAAACAAAAGAAACTTAAAATCTTCAAATATTTTTTAAGTTGGTTAATTATTCAATAATCACCTTAGAAAAAAAGATTTAAAAATACAAGTTTTAAGTAATATCAATGACTATCATGATGGTAGTCAATCTAAAGTCTTTTGATAGGGCAAAGATATATCTTATCAAATTTGTAAATGTAATTAAAAAGCTATTTAAATTCTAAAATCTATAATATAGAGAATTACTAAGATTTTAAGAATTATAAGTATCATTTAAGATAGAAGAGGAAATCTTATTATATCTTAAATTCTCTTATAGATCTATTAAAATTTATAAATTTTAATCTCAATTCTTGTTGTTGGTCCTAAAGAACTTTTATGATGCTTTATTTTGCTAAATTGGGATAGAAATTAATTACATGTGTTGAAGATTTAAAGAATTTGGCATTAACTAAATTGCGAGGAGTATTGAACTCCAATTATAACCTCAATTGGTAAAATTATGAATCTATCGTGGAACAAAATAGAAACAATGCTAAATTGGATAATTTGGTATTAAAGTATTATAGTGAATGTATAAAGAATTAAAACAAATCCAAAAATCTTGCCAAACTGCTACATGTAGTTACTTCTAATTGTTGAATTAGTCTTATATAAGCTTTAGAAATGCATGTAAACTTAACATGTATAGATTTAGGCCACATCATTCATGAATAAACTTATAACTTGCTTCCAAAAGTGGAAGTTTTGGCAAGCATTAGTAAAAAAATAACTAATATTTGTTGAACCAATTCTATTTCATTTTTAACACTTTAATTAAATTTAATCACTACTTAAATAAATTTACTTGTTGAGAATTTAAATACAAGACAATGCACTAACTTCTAAATAAGAAGTGTAATTCAATAAGAAGATACATAAAAAGATATGAAATAGAATAAATAAGAATAGTAGAACTTTTTATAAAATTACTAAAAATAAATTAGAAAAATAGAATCTGATTTTATACTTTTAATAGATAGAATATGATATAAATAGTTAAAGGGATTATAAGATCTATATAAGATATATTATCTTATAATCCCTTTAACTATTAATATCATATTCTAAGATATTATTAATATCATATTCTAAGATATTATTATATTCATATTCAACGTAGTGTCGCCAACGTAGTGTCACCATCAAATAGAATAATAGAATTCTCTATAATAAATTAGTAATTCTTAAGACAAATAATGAAAATGGAACCATCTAAGGTAGTTAAATTTTTTATTTTATGATAAAATGTTCTATGATTTACTTCCAAAAAAAAAGTTTTTAAATTTTGGATGCTAATGTATTCTAACACCTTAACCATTGTAATAGTCTATATTCTACTTGTTAACAAAAAAATAAAAATAAAAATAAAAAATCATCTCAAACATCCAATTTTCTATGTTTATTATTGTATATAATATTTTAAAAGTTTAGAACTAAACGTGAGCACGAAGGTTTTTGAATCCTAGTCCCACGTTCGCACTACACATGGCGACGACTCCAAGGAGCACCGAACCCTAATTCCGCGCGAGCGAGAATGCATCCTCGACCTCCGCGTCGATGCTGTGGATTCCCTCGAAGTGCACCGTGAGGGAGGGGATGAAAAGCAGGCAGCATGGCATGGATACTGACCACTGCAGACAGCATTAAATGCATTCAAAGCAGAATTTAAAAAAGAAAAAAAACACTCATGCACTCACTCTCTCAAAAGGAAACGAGAAAAAATGGGTTTGAATTTGAATGCGAGGCTGCGGCAAGTGTGAACCCTCGCCACAAATTGACGGCCCAGTCGTTCTCCGTCTCAATTATTGTCGACAGAGACGGAATGATTGCCGTGCTGCCAGGGTGCCGAATCCATGGCGAGCCAAGGACAAATTCCTGCCAGGCCGGTCTACAACAATGGCGAGAGCTAGAGCAGCGAGAGAGATCGCGCACTCAGATTTTGCCCTTAATTCTGGGTAGCTCGGAGTCGACACACAAATAATGATCAGAATATAAACGCCCCACGCATTCAAGGCTCTGGCTCTGGCCTTAGCCCTGAATCCGTGCACCGAATCTTGCATCCTGATCGATTCTGATTCCGATTTCCCTCGCTCAACCCAAATTCACCCGCACCCATCTTGTCGTGAAGCACGACAGCTCTCTTTGCGGATGCTTTCGACGGTGAAATCTTCGCATGGGGTGGTAGTTGTAGCGTTTTAGGCGACACTACGTTGGCGACCTAGCATCCCTCGCTGGAGCGCTGAACTCTTGCCCACGTCTGTTGATCACTCTTGAATCAACTTTTGGATGTTGCCTCGGGTACTGCACCACGTGCCGCTTCTTCAGGCCATTGTTTTCTTTTTCACCTTTCTTTTGGTTCCGGTTTCATGGAATTCCGATGGGAAACGAGATTTTGCATTGGTTATGTGAGTATATTTATTTTTAATCATTTTTTAGGCTTCTTACATGTGGTGGTGAGCGGGCTGGGATTAGTGATCATTTGAGTCGTTGCAAAACTAGAGACTAGGAAGGGGCCAAGCTCGAGGATCATCTGGCTTAGAGTTGGGAGTGGTCGTGGTACGTTAGTGGAGCGGAGCCCCGTGTGTTGGAGGTTCTTTCGCTGTGTTCTTGTTATTCTTCTAAGTTTCTGAGCAGGATGATGAGGAGAGGTGACTCTGTGTTGTGTGAATTAGTGGCGTGGTGTAGTTCTTGAGATTTGCGAGCTTTGTGTGAGGGTTATGTGTTGTGAGGATTTTGAGGTTGAGTTTTGTGAAGCTGAAGGGGCTCGTGTCTGATAGTTTTCTGGAGTATCGCGGAGTGTCAAGCGATTGTGGAGTTTGTTTTGCTTTAGTGCATTTGGCAGTTTTTGGTTGCTGCTTCAATTTGGTTCATCTGTCAGAGATTTTCTCAACTGTCTTGCTAAAATGAGAGCTTATAAGTTCTCACTTTGACAGCTTTCGTGCAAGAGATGTAACCTTTTTGTGGGTTGATGAGTCAAGTGCGTGCTCAGTAGAGAATAAAGCCCTTTGACACCGTCAAGCATATTTCCTCTCTGTTGACGAAGTAGTCCGCGTACTCTTTTGTTAATAATTCAACATCAGATTGTGGAATTTCCTCGTTAACAATTGCGTTTGTCGGCAGTTAGGCTGCACTTCGTTGCGCAGAGTCTGTATCACAGATACAAGAGGAAATTGCCGTAGAATCTTCATCCTGCTGAACAAGTTGGTTTTTGGTACCGAGTTTCATCATACCGTCCGCTTTATTCTAGAACCGCGATCTGCACACTGAAGTAGAAGAGACGAGCAAGTCGGTTATGGACGTAAGGCTTCAATGAAGAGAAATTAGAGCTTGTCACGTTCCTTGTTGTTGCTCCTCGCGAATTTCAGGCGCTAGAAGTATGGAATACTGCGCCTCCGCACTTCGTTGAAAAGTGACACTTACTTGTGTCACTTCTTAGGCAGCCTTGCAAGCTGTCCATTGACGCGCTTGTTCGACCTTTAGGCACAATGTTTAGGGTCTCCAGAGAGTATTTGTGTGTGATTGTGGCATCCTCTAATAAAGGCTTCCGATGGCGCCAATCCTTGGTAGACATAGGATGCCGATGCTTGAAGTAGACCTCTTCCTCTATTGTATAAATATTTTCGTAGAACATCAGCGGAAATTTCGATTATTTGTTCGGAAGGAGAATTGGTATTCTCTGTCGGTTGGTAATTTGCATCGTCAATTTTCGCATAGGTCTGTTAGGTAGCTCATCACGTCTCTGCGTAATTGCATTGCAACTGTTAGATTGTAGTTACCTACTGGTAATTGAAATCGATGCATGATCTTTCTCTCTAATACCAACACGTGGGTGTGATTGATTACAGATAATTCTAAGTTTATGAGATTGCGGGGTTCAGATTGAACGTGTTTTCTCGTTATTTGTACCATCCTGAATCTGAACACTTCAAATAAATAATTTATGATGAACCTGGCATAGGAAACGTTTGCCTTACGTAGATTACCGTAGTCACATCCAATTTGCACGAAAGCTTTGCAACCTGATACTTGTTGTTCGTATGTACAGATTACTAGAGCTTAGGAATATTTCTGGCTCCAATTCTAGATGAGTCTGGATCGATGCGGCTGCAGGCGTCTACGGTAGTAATTGCTGGTGAAAGAGCTAAACGAGATTGGGCATGCTAATCATAACGTGCACGCCGAGGATTGGATCTTCGAGGGTCGGAAAACTTGGCTTCGCAGGGTGTTGGGCTCAAATAATGAGAGCGCACGCACATGCTTTTCGAGGAATTTTATAAGCACATAGATTTGCAGATCAGGGTTAAGAAATTCATTGCATCACATTGGAGGTGTCAACAGAATGTTGGCGCCTGTGTGCGTCAAAACCACTGATCGAAACATGAGCTCCGCTCCCATGTGACACCCAGAAATTATTGCACCTTTCAGAAGGGTGCGCGGTTGCTTTCAAGAAGTAGATACGTCAATACAGCAGGTTCTGTCTTGTAAGGCTTAGTTGGTGGATGGGTCGTTTGGATTTGTTAGGGATTTTTTCATTACATGATCGAGTAAGTACGGTTTCTGAGTTGCGCAGCTTTGAGGTGTTCCTCAAGGTTGGTGAAAAATTAGGGTATGTGGTGAAGGTGTTTGACTAACTGAGGAGCAGGGTGTGTAGAGAGAGAAAGAGAGATTGTCAGTAGAGAGCGAGCGAGAGTGAGAGAGAGAGAGAGAGAGCGAGAAAGACAGGTTCTGGGAGCGTTTGGAAGGTGCTCTGCACAAATTTCATTGTCAAGGCCTCGAAAATATAGCTTGAGAGTGTGGTGGAAGCTCCGGCAAAGTGCAGCTGACTTTTTATGAGACTGAACAAGGTAGAATAGCTTCACAGGAATCAACGCCACAATGGGTAACTGTTGTGTAGGATCTTCTGCAAAGAAATCCAGAAAGGAACGCAAGCGAAATCTATTTGCTCCTCAGGACGATTATCAGACCACCAACCAAATTTTGAAGAATCAGCCGAAGGCCAGAATATTGGACAAGTATGTGCTCGGTAGGGAGCTCGGGCGCGGGGAATTCGGCATCACGTATTTGTGCACGGACAAGGAGACGCAGGAGGTTTTCGCCTGCAAGTCCATCTCCAAGAAGAAGCTCAGGACTGCTGTGGATGTGGAGGATGTGCGGCGAGAAGTGGCAATCATGAAACACCTGCCCCATCATCCGCACATCGTCACCCTGGAGGGCGCCTATGAAGACGACGTGGCCGTGCATCTGGTGATGGAGCTGTGCGAGGGAGGCGAGCTGTTCGACCGGATCATTGCGCGGGGGCACTACACGGAGCGGGGCGCCGCGCAAGTGACGCGGACCATCGTGGAGGTGGTGCAGGCGTGTCACAGGCAGGGAGTGATGCACCGGGATCTGAAGCCCGAGAACTTCCTGTTCGCCAACACCAACGAGAACGCGCCGCTGAAGGCCATCGACTTCGGGCTGTCGGTGTTCTTCAAGCCCGGGGAGAGGTTCTCGGAGATTGTGGGCAGCCCGTACTACATGGCACCGGAGGTGCTGAAGAGGAACTACGGGCCGGAGGTGGACGTGTGGAGCGCGGGCGTGATCCTGTACATATTGCTGTGCGGGGTGCCTCCCTTCTGGGCGGAGACGGAGCAGGGCGTGGCGCAGGCGATCCTGCGCGGGATTCTGGATTTCAAGCGGGAGCCGTGGCCGAAGGTGTCCGAGGCGGCGAAGTCGCTGGTGCGGCACATGCTGGAGCCGGACCCGAAAGCGCGGTACAATGCGCAGCAGGTGTTGGACCACCCGTGGCTGCAGAACGCGAAGAAGAACCCGAACGTGCCGCTGGACGCGGTGAGGTCGCGGCTGAAGCAGTTCTCGGCGATGAACAAGCTGAAGAAGAGAGCGCTGCAGGTGATCGCAGAGCACCTGGGCGGGGAGGAGATCGACGGGCTGAAGGAGATGTTCGAGAAGCTGGACAGCGACAAGACGGGGACCATCACATTCGAGAAACTGAAGATGGGGCTGATCGAAATCGGGTCCCAACTGACGGAGCACGAGGTGCGGATGCTGATGGAAGCAGCGGACGTGGAGGGGAACGGGACGCTGGACTACGGCGAGTTCGTGGCGGCGACGGTGCATTTGCAGCGCCTGGACGACGACGAGCACCTGCGGAGGGCGTTCGACGTGTTCGACGTGGATGGGAGCGGGTACATCGAGACGGAGGAGCTGCGGGAAGCTGTGGGGGAGGCGATGACAGAGTTGTCGAGCGAGTCGGACGTGGTGCAGGCCATCCTGTCGGAGGTGGACCTGGACAAGGACGGGCGGATCAGTTACGAGGAGTTCGCGGTGATGATGCGGAGGGGTACAGATTGGAGAAAAGCGTCGCGGCAGTACTCTCGGGATCGGTTCAACAGCCTGAGCATGAGGCTGCTGCGGGACGGGTCATTGAATCCTCCGAGCTACTCAATGAGCTCGATGAGGTAGAACGAGGTCGCTCTGCGGCGAGGAGCATCTGACGCACAACAGTGCGGGGCAAGCGATCGGGCATGGAATGGGCGAGGAGGTGCATGGGAGGTGTTGTTGAGTAGGTGGTGGTGGTGGTAGTGGTGGTGGCAGTGAGATGGCTGGGCCGTGCGCGGCATATGTTGGAGACATGGATTTTGGTGGGGGTTGTGGGTGGATCTGTGCAAGGTGTAGGTGGAACAGATGGTGGTTTGAGGGGGTGCGGAGTGGCACGGTAGGTTCATTTACACGAACATGGGATTGAGGGGTATTCATGTACACAGTTGTAGGTCTGTTGTCCAGCAGCACACAGGAATTTTGTAACATATATCAATTTGATTAATTTTCAGCATTTGATACCTGAGTCAAGCGCAGTGTTAAACGTTGATACTACCACCCTGATCATTTTCTTTCTTTCAACTCAGTTGTCCTTCGATCTTTTTCCAAGTACTGATTGACATTGGAACCTTTTGTTTGTTTCTGTGGAGCCTATGACTTGCTCCTAAGTGCTAACTTCCACGGTTTACCAGGTCCACGGCACCTGAGATATTCACACACTCCTTGTGGGTTGTAAGTTATCCGTCTTCCTTCGTGTGGAACCAACGAGTCATAGACTCACTACTTTATAAGATTCTAGTACTGAGCCGCGAAGATTTGCCATACACGTACCTTTCTTTCGGTTGCTGAGTGATGTGAATAAGCCGACAGTTGCAACCCCAAGGCGTCACACGTTAATTGTAACACCCCCTTTTGCAGCATTTCATAACTAGCTTTTCCTCCCCGTCCAGGACTCTTCCTGTGTCACGGCAGCTGTTGGAGACGTGCCTCGTATGGGCACATCGGGTAGTCAAACCCCCACCTGGAAATTCGGATTCTCATTGACTTTCGGTGAAGCTTGGAAATGATCTTTTGCGTCTAAGCAGACCTGACTCGCGTCTTTGTCCTTGCGCAGGCAGGAAATCAACGAGGTGGGTGCAATTCAATGCTCGCTACGTAACACGAAAAAAGCGGCCTCCTGGACATTTGGGGGCTCACCACTGCTTCGAAGTGAGACATCATGGCGTCCATTTAGCTGGCAATTCAACATTATTAGAAAATGGTGATAACCGTGATGGGCCAGATAGTGACACTGCAACAGCTTGGCCACATTTTCACTTCTGTTGGACGCCATTTAGCAGCTGCAAGGGCGCGGAGCCTGCCCGTTCTTTGTGCTTGGCAAGCCCCTACGTTAGCAGCAGGTGTAAAATCCCACACAATTTCTCACAACTTTTCCTAGTCCCTATATCAGACTAGTTTTGTTCGGAGTGAAATGTGGGATAGATACTGAAACAATTGGGTATGAATAATTGTGATAGGAGTGAATCCAAGCTGATTTACAGCGTCGATGCGGAGGCAGCCCCAAGTCCTACAGCATCTTCCGTGTTGGCAGTCCTGCTCATCAACTCTTTCTCGAAACTCTCCCAAGCATCTTTCATCTTCTCGTTCTTTGTTGTCTTTACACATCAAAT
This sequence comes from Physcomitrellopsis africana, assembly GCA_036785485.1. NCBI lineage: Eukaryota > Viridiplantae > Streptophyta > Bryopsida > Funariales > Funariaceae > Physcomitrellopsis > Physcomitrellopsis africana. Next base: position 28,562 of record JAWRVF010001769.1, on the reverse strand, counting down.
TTCAAAAGCATAGAATGAGCTTTGAATAGATGTGGCTTTTTCAATACCTGATTCGTTCTTGTTCATTGTCATTTTAGGTAAGCAAAGCAAAACTTCGGCCACTGTTTTCATCAGCTGATCCACGTTCATTTGGGTTTTTTGATTGAAAAAGGAGGTCCAGTTCATGGATAGGGATACGGCTGGGGTGGATCTTCTCCTAGAATTGTACAATGGTAATTTTTTTTCATTTATGAATGGATTTTGGGCAATTTTAACAAAGTTTTATATGCTTGCCCTTGCCTACACTTGCCCACACAAATTGATCCTAACTTAGGGCCAAGGTGAGCAAAGGCCAAGGGGAGTAAAACAAAGACTAAAGGGGAGAGCCAGGGAGAAGCAATTAAGTACTATGAGGAAGGATCAAAACATAAATATAAATACAGTGTATCTAGTCTATTATATAAGTGGCTAGAATCAAACTTAAGACTTGTCCAACACTACTAAACATTGGGTTGAGTAGAAATGAGATTAGTATTGTAGATGGATGAAATCCTACAGTAAAAGTTTTGTTCTAGGGAATGTTTTGCAAAACTAATAGGGATATCTACAAATCTGATTTTAGTACTAAAAGTGCGTGAAAAGGTATATAATTCATATTATAGTGTGTTTTCTTTTTGTGCATATATAGTGCATGATTTTTTATTTTTTTTAATAATTTTTATATTTGTAGTTACAACTATTGATATTAATAATGTCATTGATGCTTGTATTATCATTGTGCTTATAATGAAATATGTAGTTATTAAAAATGTAATGTTTTGATTTGAAATTGGTAGAAATATAATGTGTTGATTAAAAATCAACTTATTTTACCTATTTCTATTAGTCTATATTAATTAGATAATTATTGGAATAAATCTTATGTCCGTGGCAATTATACATAGGTATAAAAATTATAGGTGTTAAAAAAATAAACAAAAAATAATATATATTTTTAAAATTTAATATAAAATAAGACTATTATATTAAAATTTAAACTAACATATACATAATTAGAATTATCTTAAGATAAATACTAAATCCATCACAATCTTTGAATATTTTTTACTAAATCTATTACAATCTTTGAATTCCAAGTATTAATATCTATATAGATTGTAAGGGGTATAAACTTTGAATATTACAAGGAAAATATACTTATAGCATATTATTTCACATTATCTTTAAAAAAATATTTTAACATTAAAGATAGAAAAAAAAAATAATAATAAAAATAAAAATCTTATTATTTATATATAATTACATTAGACAATCTTATGAATGCAATAGTGTGTAGAAAATCAAATATATTCTTTTTTAATAAATATAGTTAATAAATATATAATAAATCTAAAAAATATATATATTAAGATATAATAAATTAGATATTTTTTTATTCAAAAGATATTATGAATATTTTTATGATATTTGATAGAAAATATAAAAGAAGAAACATCATAAGATATGTTGATAATAATTATATTAAAAATTTAAATAAGAGAAGGTCTATTAGATATTATATCAAGGACATAATTTAAAACTTTAATTACAAAGAAATGATATTGTACAAAGAAGATTGACAAGTGTCAGGGATGCAAGTTAGTAGGTTAGCAAAGAACTAAAAAGAAGAAATCAGAACCAGAATAACTTCAAGAACAAAGAACTGGATGGACAAGAACAAGAACTAGATCAAGAATAAGAAACTGGATTAATATCAAGAACAAGGCAATACTTTGGATTACTCCAAGAATTGAGCTCCTCAGTCTTGCCTCTTATTTATACTATGAGGCCTTATGTCCTATTGGACCTTCTAAGAGTATCTTAGAATATCCTAAAAGCTTGAGGAAGATTCAGGAAGACTCTAAAAAACCTACAAGAGATCTTGGAAGGTTAAAGAATATTCTAGAAGGTCCTAAGAATATCTTAGAATATTTTAGAAGTTTGAGGAAGATTTTGGAAGACTCTAAAAAGTCTACGGGAGGTCTTGGAAGGTTGAGGAAGATTCTAGAAGATTCTAGAAGATTCTAGAAGATTCTAAAAGATTCTAAAAAGCTATAGAAGGTTCTAAAAGACTACAAAAAGTTCTAGTAGTGGCTTAAAGTATGTCCGTAATATCATCTTTCTTTTTAGCGACGAGTTTCATGAGGAGCCGAAGCAATTTAATAATCAAATCAGATGCGTAAAAATTCAAGAATTCATTGGAATAGAGAAGCAACATATTTCGTCTTTTGTTTGTTGGTTATCGGTTCAACAAGACCCTTGAGATGGCGTTGATGACCTCCAAATATAACCTTTGTTAGACCAACATCCCATCCAAGAATTTGTTCTTCATTGCGACCTTTAAAACATCCTCTGAACATAATTTTTGGTCCACCTGAAATCACCCTTCTAACTTCAAGGAGTATTATCAAAGCTCGGGCATTTGAATCAAGATTTTTGTGATGAGGCCGTATCTCCAAAGACTCCAAGCGTGGCCTTACTTGACATTGGGATATTCTTTCTTCATCTTGTCTATGTTCTTCAAACCTAGCAGATTATGAAAGTTGCAATGATTTCCCAGCCACTTATATGCCAAAAGAGTCTTCTGACTCTTGTTCCTTCAATTTCCTTGAAATGCGAAGATTTGACATGATAACTAATAAACTTCTAGCAAGATCTATTCTATCCTAGGAAAATACAAGTACAGGTCTTGGTATGGCTCTCCCCTTTTTATATTGGTCTTTTGTTATTGATAGGAAGCGTCATTTAGAAGCCAAGAGATGTTATTGTCCACGAAATCTTTAATGACCATTGAATCTAGGTTTTTTAGGATATTATTGATGGAATTGGTGAACCTTCTTAGGTGCATTCTTAAGGTTATCAGAGGGTTCTCATGTTCTTTCGCTAATTCCATAGTCCTTCTAATAGATGAAGTATTCCAATCATCCATGTCTTATACGTGAATCCAATATTTCATCCACCTCGTATTCAATCTCTTGATTGACTTCAACTGGAGCTGGTGGTGGAATAGTTCTTCCAATAATATTTGATTTATAATAGGTTTCTAAAAGCGAGACATGAAAGATCGGATGAATGTGCATGCTACTTGGTAAGTCGAGACGAAAATTTACTGAATTTATTTTGTATAGAATTAAAAAAGATCCAAGTTTTTGATAGTCTAATTTTCATGATGGTCGATTTGTTTGTATATTTCGTTGAAGCAACCAAACACAATCTCTTACTTTAAAATTTGGTTGATTCTTGCAATGAATGTCTGCATAATCTTGATATCAATCTTGGATTATTTGTAATTAGAATTTTACTTCTTCATGGATGGTTTTTAAATAAGTAGCTTGATTTTTTGCAGTAGGACTTCCCACATCTTCAATTTGGAATGGATCTGCTCGAAGGTGGTATCCATAGTTTGAGAAGAATGGAGTTTGCTTTGTTGAAGAATATTTGGAGTTATTGTATGCTATCTCAGCCAATGGTAGAAAGTCCGTCCAATCATCTTATTGGTAATTTATATTGCAACGAAGATATTGTTCCAAGATCTAATTTACTCATTCTGTTTGACCGTTAGTTTGAGGATGATAAGCGGATGAGAGGTTGATCTTGACCTTTAAAAATCAAAATAATCTTGTCCAAAAGTTTGATACAAATTATGGTCCTCGATCTGAAATAATGTCAATTGAAAGGCCATGTATTCGATAAATATTATTAATAAAAAGCTTGGCTGTTTCTTCTCCAGAAATAGTCTTATTGTATGAGATAAAGTGTGCCATCTTGGAAAGACGATCTACCACCACAAAAATTGGATCTTTTCTATTCGAATTTGGGAGGTCTATAATGAAGTCTATAGATAATAATTGCCATGGGTCCTTAGGAACTGGAAGGGGTTGCAGAAGTCCATATGATTGGTGTCTTGGAATCTTTGTTCGCGCACAAATTTTGCATGATTGGATGAATTCTTTCACCAATTTCTACATTTGAGGCCACCAATAGTCTCTTGATATTAATTCCAAGGTCTTATTGAAGCCAAAGTGTCCAGTTGTTGGAAGGTCATATCGAGCTTGAAGGATTTGAAGTCTTGTAGGTCCTGGAGGAATATATAGGAGATTCTTGAAGTATAACAATCCATCTTCTAATTTGAAATTATTGTTTTCTTCCACATGTGCATTTTTTAAACGTTATTGGATGTTCTTTATAAATATATCTGTCTTCATTGCTTTCTAGATTTCTATCTTGAGAGTTATATCTGTATAGGAAGATATCATCAATGTCTTTAACTACAAATTGGACGGCTTCAACATGATTGATTTTTGTTGACCCAATACAAAATCTCCTATTCTTGGTGCAAGATATGATTGTCGAGAAAGGGCATCTGGTTTTCCTTGAAGTTTTCTTGGACAAAAAATAATTACAAAATTAAATCAAGATAATGACATGCTCCATCGTGCTTGTCTACGATTTAGAACTCGAGTACTCATAAAATATTCCAAGTTTTTGTGGTCGGTATATATCATGATCTTGTGTTGAGCTCCTTCCAACAAATGGCTCCATTCTTCAAAAGCATCAACAATTGCCAATAATTCTTTGTCATGGATCTCGTAATTAATCTCTGCAATTGAAAATTTTCAAGAGCAGAATGCTATTGGATGTAGTTGACCATCATCACCAGTTTGAGAGAGTATAGATCCTAATGCAAAATCTGAGGCATCCATTTCCAGAATAAATGGTTTTGTTGGATTTGTGTGGACAAGTATAGGAGCAGAGGTGAAAGATTCTTTTAGCTTCTTAAATGCTTCTTTAGCCTTATCATCCCAAATAAATTCGTCTTTGCCTGTAAGTTGTATTAATAGAGCCGCAATCTTGGAATAATCTTTGATGAAGATTCTGTAGAAATTTGCAAATCCCAAAAAATATTGTACATCTCTAATTGATGACGGTTGTTTTCATTCCATAACAGTTTGTATCTTCTTTGGATCTATGAAAATCCCATTTTTTGAAGCAATACATCCCAAAAATTCCACTGATGGTTGGTGGAAAGAGTATTTCTCCAATTTGGCATATAATCGACTTTTTCGTAGTTTCTTTAATACCTTCCATACATGATATTCATGCTCTTCTTCATTCTTAGAAAAGATTAAGATATTGTCCAAGTAGATGACTACAAAGTCATCTAAGTATTCTCGTAAGATATCATTCATCATATGTTGGAAGACTACAGGTGCATTTGTAAGTCCAAAAGGCATAACATTATACTCAAAATGTCCATACCTTGTGCGGAACGCTGTCTTCCATTGATCTCCTTCTTTAATCCTGACTAAATTGTAGGCGCCTCTTAAATCAATCTTTGTAAAAATCTTTGCTTGTCCTAATTGTTTAAAAAATCTTGAGATTAATGATAATGGATAGGGATTTTTTATAGTTATCTTGTTCAGACCTTGATAGTCAACACACATACGTAAGGAACCATCATTCTTTTTCACAAATAATATAAGAGCTCTAGCAGGCAATTTTGAATGTCGAATAAAATTCTTAACTAGATTTTCATCAATATATTCTCGTAAGGCTATAAGCTCCGTTTGTGATAGATTGTAAATGGGACCAAATGGAGGTTGAGCTCCATCTTATAATTTGATTGCACATTTATAAAGATGATGTTCGGATAATATGTCTGCTTTTTTTTTTTCAAATATGTCTTCCAGGTCGCGATATTGATTAGGAATTTCCTGCTTTAGTTGCTTCGTTTGATCTTTCATTGAGATAGCAGACAATGCAAATGCATCTCCTTTTTTTGCTGCTTGCATAAATACTTTAGCTTTAAGGAATAGAGCAGTATCTCATTTCTTCTTTTGATGTGTGGATCTTGAGAAAATCTTCCACATACTCCAATCAATATCAAGATTATATAGCTCAAATCAAGGAAGTCCAATGACAATAGGATTTGTCGGACATCTAATGATGTTGAAAACAATTTGTGATATTTGATCTCCTAGTATCACTTCCAACGGTTGGATTTCTTCGACAACATCTCCTGATGCAAGGTTTTGTCCATCAATGACTTCAATCAGTGCACGATGGATCTTCTTTATAAATAGTAGATTGTACTTGGTTGCAAAATCCTTATCCATGAAGCATATTGAGGCTTGAGTATCTAAAAGGGCTTTAGCAAAAATTTCTTGTTTCAAGGTTCTTATATATACAGGAAGTATAAAATAAGATATTGGATCCCGAGGTAAAAAGAGATCTTTTTCTCGTACTTTAGATTTGGGGGTGTCCAATCGCAAGGTCCCTACTGTGGTTGGACGTCTTCATTTTTTGACCTTTCTAATTCGGATATTATACCTCGTGCCTTAAATTTTCTAGACTTATTTGGACAATTTGCTGCCTTATGATTGGATCTTCCACAATATAGGCATAAATTCTCTTGTCGACGTCTAGTCTTTTTCGCTGGTGTTAATAGCTTGAATTGAGTCGTATCAATCTGCATAGGTTCAGGATATGTTAATGGCTTTTCTAATATTCTTGAAAATATAGTAGTCGTATCTTGATAGGTATTGCTAAAAATTGATCGCCTTTCTTGTCGTAGTTCAAATAGGCAATTGTCACAAGTAATAGCTTGAGCTATGAGTTACTCTAAGTTTTTAATTCTTGGCATCATAATTAATAAATTCTTTATATTGAAATCAAGTCATAAAAGCTTTATCATTCCACTTTAGATCACAAGTAAGTTGTTGAAATTCTATGGCATAAATTGCAACTGAACGTTGCCCTTGTCGTAGATTTTGGATCTTCCTCTCTGCCACTCTTTCTCAATCGCTGTCTCCAAATGTAGTAGTAAATCTTTTCATAAAAGCTTCTAAGTTGTATAGGATTGGAGAATTCTTTTCTAATAGTGGCACAAACCATGATCAAACACTTCTTGATAAAAAGATGCCCACAAAAGCAACTTAAGTGAATCCATCTAGGTAACGAGATGGATATAGTCGTAAGTAAAGTCGCACTTGTTGTACAAACCCTCAAAAGTTGGATCTTGTTCCATCAAACTTGTCAGGCATATTAGCTTTTGGCTCTTTTATGACAACCCTTGGAACTTCTAGAGAAGTTGTGTGCATAGCTTGTTTACTGCTTGCTTCTCTTAATCGAATTATCTCTTCTTGTAAGTTATGAATCTCTCGCTTAGTTTTTTCAGATACTTGCTCCATTTGCGACTCTTTTCTTGGATTGCAGAAGAATGTCATTTCTTCTTGTATTGTATCCAATAGGCCTTGAAGATCTGCAAGTGTTGCTACTCTATTCTCTGTTTGTGAGGATGCACCTCCATTAACCTAATCTATTTCCATCTTAAAAAAGAAAAAATTGATAAGCCGTTAATATTTTCTATATTAAAAGGAATAATTTGAGACAATTAGTTTAAAGGAGGGTAATCCGCAACCTCTAAAATGTAGTGATATAAGTTAAGAAAGGAGTAATCCACTCTTTCCAAAGAAAAATCAACTACAACAAGTAAACATATCAGTCTAGAGGGAAGTAGTCCGTACTCTTCTAGAATGCAATAGTATCTTGAAGAGAGGTAATCCACTCTCTATGAAGAGATCCAAGCTTTGATATGATTATGTAAGTCGGTCTTCCCAAACTGTCAAGGATGCAAGTTAGCAGGTTAGCAAAGAACTAAAGAGAAGAAATCAGAACCAGAATAACTTTAAGAACAAAGAACTGGATGGACAAGAACAAGAATTAGATCAAAAATAAGAAACTGGATTAATATCAAGAATAAGACAACACTTTGGATTACTCCAAGACTTGTGTTGGCAAGATTGAGGTACTCCTCAGTCTTGCCTCTTATTTATACTATGAGGTCTTATGTCCTATTGGACCTTCTAAGAATATTTTAGAATATTCTAGAAGCTTGAGGAAGATTTTGGAAGACTCTAAAAAGTCTATGGGAGGTCTTGGAAGGTTGAGGAAGATTTTAGAAGGTTCTAGAAGATTCTAAAAGATTCTAGAAAGCTATAGAAGATTCTAGAAGACTACAAAAAGTTTTAGTAATGGCTTAAAGTATATCCGTGACAATAGGTGTGAGTTAGAAGATAGGCTTAAATATAATAATCATATGATTATTGTTCAAAAATGTAAAATCTTAGAAGCCACAAGAAAAATTGATCTAAGAAAGAAATTGATAAGATTGAAGATGGTCTTTGTCTTACCTCCATATATACTAAATAACATTTAGTGGCTTCTTAAAAATCACATGGTTGGTGAAACAAGTGGCTAATATGTAATACAAGTGGCTAACTTATCAAAACACTTATCCAACATATACAATGCCTCATACATAATTAAAATTATCTTAAGATAAATATTAAATCTATTACAATCTTTGAATATTTTCTAATAAATCCATTTGATATTTCTACTAAATCCATTTGATATATAGATATCTTATATCAAATGCTTTATTTAATTGTATCTTTAATTTATGCATATCAAATTTTTAAAGTATATGTTAAAGAAGTGAATTTAGATAAATAAAATAATTTAATAATTTAATAATTTAATAATTTAATAGAAGAAAGAAAACAATCTAAAAAAATTAGATTTTAGATTTTTTTAAAAAAATCAAAATAATTATTATTAATTACAAATGAAATAAAAAATCTTGAATGACAATTGGAATATAAGAAAGGCATTGAAAAAATTAAAGATGGTCTTATTCTTACTTCTATATGTACTAGCCATAACAGATTCAAGTCTACAAGGCTTATGGCTTAAATGTCCAAGTTATATATTTCTTCCAATCTAGCTTCTTAAAACTAAGAAACTAATAGAATAAGTTTTAATAGATATGTGGTACATCTACAAGAATCTAAAGATCAAATTTGCATCTAAAAAACTTTATCAAAGTTTTTTAATAAATATATTATATAACTAATATGTTTCTATCTACTTCTATTTTTATTTATTTATTTATTTATTTACTTCTATATAGACATCTATCACAATATAATATAGTTATATAAGCTAATATTTTATAATTGCTTAAAATATATATAATAATAAGAATTACTATAAATATATATGTGCTTTATCATAAAAATATTAAATTTTTTATATTGTTGTCTAAAATTTTACTTCAATTTATATAGTGATTTTTAACCTATATACAAGATTTTCCTTATTAAGTCTTTCAAAGCCTTGAAATTGAAATATGTTGATTTCTTCTACAAATTCTTTATATATAATAATAATAATAATATCTAACTATTCTAATTCTAAATCATATTATTTAATTATTTTTAATAATATAAAAACAAAAAAATCTTAATTATAAGAATGAAGATTTTATTAAAATTAATTTCTTCTTTTTGACCATATCTTTTTATTATTTGTTTAATCCTATATCTTATTCCATTTGGTTTAAGAGGCTAATTTTTTTTCTTTTTTCTTTTCTCAAGACACTCTATTCATTCATCTAATAATATCTTCTACTTATATTAATTTTAATTTTATAAGAATTTTTATAATATAAAAATCTAACTATTTTTTATAATTAGAAAAAATATTCTTATACTTGGATAGCTATATTTTTTATAAACTTTGTTCTTTCATTATAACCTTTAAAATTTTAATATTTTTTTATCTTTATCATACAATCTTAAGTATAGTTAGATTTAAGGTCTTTTTAAAATTAGATAAAGGTTCAAAAATAACAACCTTAACTTTCAACATATTAAATATAATATTATTATTATTTTTTTTTTATAGATTATTATCTTTTAATATAGAATTTTCATCAAACTTCACATCTCTAATTATAATATTCTTACTTGTATAAGAAATTTTCACTTTGTAACTGTTTACAAATTTTTTATCTTTATTTTTTTATAAATTTTTATATTTTCATCTAATTCTTTTATCTTTATAAAATTCATAAATTTTATTTTATTTATTTTATTTTTTATTTTTTTCCATTTTTAAATCTCAAATATTTCATCTTTTTTTTTATTATATTTCTCTATCATTGTTCTATATTCTTTGATAATAGAAATCATCTTAGATTTTTACTTTATTATATACTTCGACACCTTCTTTAGGTACTCATCTACAATATATATATATATATATATATATATATATATATATATATATATAATTCTATCTTTTGAAGAAACTAATATATTTTTCTATATATCTAAGTATGTACAATCTAATGTACCTTTAAAATATAAAAAACAACCATATTAAACTATAATTTATGATATTTAGAATTTTTTAATATTTATATAATTTAACTTTATAATGATATACTTTCAAAAAGAATTGATGCTTATGTGGTTCTATGAGTTCTTATTCATTTATGTGAATCAATTACTCATGCCACAATTAAGTCATATCTATTAAATTTTCTTTATGATTAAATATAATAGAAAGTTCTATCTATTAAAATATCTCCTATAAGTTTATATAAGTTTTCAATCCTCTTGTTCTTCATTACCACATACTTTTTTTAAAACTTCTGAAACTCCACCTTTTGTTATTTATTTACAACCAATTATTTCTAATAGGGAATTTAAGTCCTTTAATAATTTAGAAATATACCTAACATGAATTAATGTTCTTATAGTTAAATCAAACATATTAATACACATTATACCAATTCTTATAGTCATGCATGATATATCATGTCCCATTTATATAATTATATTATCATATGTAATACAAGTATAAAACTAATATTTTTGAAAATACATATGATATAAGCAATAAGAATAAAAAATCTAGATATTCCAAAATTTATTACTTTCTATGGTTATAGTAAAGACATCTCTAAATTCTCTACTTAAATTTGTAAAATTAACATTTATAAATAATTAAATTTTGTCTCTTTTTTTAAAAAAAATTTCTATGATTTTTATATTTTTTAGAAATATCTTAATCTTTTACATTTATATCACTTAATCTTTAATTTATCAAATTAAGCTTTAGATTTTAATCTACACTTTCTTCTATTATGTCTTTTTTCTTATTATTTTGCCCCTCACAAATAATGATTTAGAATGTAAAGTCTCATTTAAAAAAATATATATATCTCTTTTTTATCTTATTAGATAAAATAGTAATAATGATATTTTTTATTTTTATTGTATATTTTCAATATAACAAAGTAATGATCAAATATTTAAATAATAGAAGCAACAAAGTCTATAGTTATAAGGATTTATTATCATATCTAAATTTGATATAAATACTTGTCAATTCATTGAGAATCTTATTGATTTTGTGTTAATAAAATACTTATTAAAATATTTTAAATATTAAAATATTAAATTAAATTAATATAAATATTAAAATAAAATTAATCATATGTTATATTGTTATATTATGGTATAATTATTTGATAAAAAGATTGACATGTGTAGAGAATTTATGTGTAAGTATAATGGATTTTTCTTATTTATGCACTTTGTACTAAAAAGCTTCTATAGCTATAGTAGGGCTATGAATTGGTTAAAATAATGTGGAGTACGTAAAAATAAAATAAAAAATTCTAAGACAAAATAAGATTAGGATTATATAAATTAATCATAAGAATAGTAGGGATTTTATTCAAGAGACAACCATTTGTAACATATGGTCAAAATCTAACCTTAAGGCACAAAAATAAGAATTTAGAACAAATTAAGCTCTCTTTTAGAAATTGGAAGGTGTAATTAGGAAGTTAATTTCACAAGAATTTTAAAAGTTTAAGGCATGTAAAAATGATGATGTAAAAAATACTTTTATAAGAGCTATTAAAATCAAGGTTTATTTTTGAAATAATACTTTAATGGCAATAAAGATAAGATATTATCAATTCAACCACAATTTTTGCTATTGCCACCACAATTTGGCATCTGCCACATGCCACCATAATTTTTGCTACTACCACTACAACTTGCCATCCACTCAAAATACTTCTTTAGTTTTTTTTTTTTTTTTATTCCAATCAAAAAAATTGTTAATATTTTTAATATATATATATATATTTAAAATTATATAAAAAAATAAATCTATTTTTAATTTTAAAATTTTAATAAATTAATAAATTAAAAAAGGTAAGTTATAGTGGAAGTAGCTAAAGTTGCAATGGTAGGTGTTGGATGGTAAATTGTGGTGGTAGTAGCTAAAATTGTCATAGCATGTAGTAGATGGTAAATTGTGGTTGTAGTAGCAAAAATTGTAGTGGCATTAATAGCACGCTAAAGATATAATATTAAGTTTAAATTTATTTTTTATTTATCATATTTTATCTATTGATGATTTTTTATAATTATATAAATGTATGTGGGTTTTATATGTTTGTTAAGCATTGTGCTATTTTAATAATATAATTAGAACTTATAGAACCATATATGTAAGGAGGTATTATAATTTAATAATTTAAAGTTATTTGGAATATCTAATATATCTACAGAATTATAAATTTTTTTCTTTTGAGTGTGTTATTTTACATTTCTTGAAGTGAGAGTAGACACCTTCCTTCTTATTGTATTACTATGGCAGAGCTTGCAAAAATGAAGAGTGCAATGGCACAAATGCAAGAACAAATAAGAGATCTAATGCTTGTAATACATCAACTCAATTTACCATCACAAAGAGCAACAAGATTAGCAAGAAGTGTAAATATAGAGATGGTTGGAGCTGCGTCAATATCTACACCAAACCATACTATCTCACTTATGATGGAACACCGTTCAAACATTAGAGAACCAAAAATTAGTTTGCTTGAGAAGTTTGATGGCACAAGATCTAAATTTCAAAGATTCGTCAGTCAGATACAATTGGTGATTGAACTTCAACCTCAAAGTTATCCTACGCAAGGATCTCAAGTTAGGTTTATTAGAACGTTACTTTTGGAATCTGTTTTATTGTGGTTTTCATCTTTTCTTGAACAATGTTATCTTATGACGTGGCATTCTATCTAGAAATACATTGGGTACCTGATTGTGGAGAGTTTATTTGAAAGTTGATGGCAAAAATCCAACAGGTGATTTGTCCTTAATAAAAAGGACAAATAATACAACAATCTCATAAAAGAGAAGTTATATATATAAACCCTCTTGTATTCAAGTACGTTTGTACAAAAAGGGTTTAAATTTCTACAAAAATCCTTCAAAATTTTATTCATCTGCAAAGACTTATTTCTTGCTGAATTTTAAAGTCCAGTAACTCTTGATCCTACCATTCAGTTTCTATAAAATTTAGTTTAGAGGATAGATGAATCTCTTAAGTTTCATTATAAGAAAGAATCAATTAAAAATTCGTTTCTGATCGTCCGATATCTCAAAATCCCCAGTAGGTGCTTAAAATCCTAGCTTAGAGACACCCAAGCACTATTTTCCTTATATCTCACATATCCAAAATCTTAATGCTATAAAATTTTTACACATAGTCTTGTGACATAAACATATACACTTTTGAAAATTTTGAGCCAAAAATCTATCAACTTGCCTAAGATATAGCTCAAAAAGTAACCACTATATAAGCGGGTCACTTACTACCCTTAAGTCTGTAAGCACTAACTTCAACTCCCAATATCTCCTTCACCCTAGCTTGGATTTAATCAAGCCATATATGAAAAGTGTAGCTAAGAAAGTGTCCTTTCCAACCCTAGTCGCCGATCCTTGATTTCTTTGTATGTGCGAGTTATACCCAAAAGAATGACAATAGATCCAAAATTGACACCTTAACTTTGAGTGCCTATAACTTCTTCATAAAAAGTGCAAATCACACAAAATTTGCACCTAAATCAGATCCAAAATCCTAAACCTTATGATCCAAGCCTTTGATGTTCGACTCCCATCACGAAACAAATCCTAACTCCTACTAAATCCTTAGGCAGCCTCCTTAAAGCTCATTGGGCATGATTTTTGGCCAATTAGAATAGGGATTTCTATCATTTACCTCTTTTCATCCACATAGATGGCCAAACTATCCTTTTTACACTAAAAATCCTTTACTAATCCTTCTTCTTATAAGATTTACATACTTTGTGCTTTAAGCACCAAATAAAAGAAGTAAACTAAGATTTTAAAGGTCACTAATATCTAACAAAGATGACTTAAGATATACAAAAATTACTATCAATATAAAATCAACCTCTACAGTCACTATTAAAAAAATAAGATCGTATAAATCTTAATAATAATCCTTTTAATAGATCCTTTCTAAACTAGCAACCTAATCACATCCTATAATCAATAAAAGTCCATTGATATGACTTTCATTTAGCTATGTAATAAATTGTACATTAAATATACATGTATAATTTTTTCACATAATAGCCGAACTACAATACGATAACGTGATCTAATATTGGATAGGTTGGAGGTATTTTTAGCAAAATTTTGATCTATGTATAGAGAACATGATGCAATCCATGTTGCTATCAACAAGATTCACATCCTATGACATGGTAATCGATTAGTGTCATTATACGCTTTATAATTTTGACAAGTAGCGACTGATATCTAGAGGGATGATGTTGCACTCATTAGCCAATTTCTCTACGGATTATAACATTAGGTAAAAAATTTAATGCTCAATTTATCCAATCTTCAAATATTCAGTCAAGCAATTGATTTTGATGTGAAGTGTGACAATCGACTTTTTGAATTTCGATCCGAGAGTCGTATAAGAGAGCCTTGACGTTATTATTCAATGGCAATATCAACGTCCTCACAAAACATATATTTGAAAGTAGAAGACATATAAATAAATGTAGTACATTTTAAATCTCTTACTGAACAAGAAAAGATTCGGCGTCATCAAAGAGGATTATGTTTATATTGTGGAGAACCTAAGCACATTGCTCAATATTATCCAAAAAAATGATACAACTACAAAAGAAAGAGTATGGATGTCAAAGAAGACAACATGTTGAAAAATGAATTTGTCCAGCTACAATAGGGACTGTGCAGCTGGAACCTTGTACAATTCTTAGTGAAGGTCCTATTCTCTCCTCAAAACCTTCTTTTTGTTTTATAATAGATGTATATTTAGGACCAAAAAACTATATAGCCTCTGCCTTATTAGATTCAGGAACCTCAACTTGCTTTCTAGATGAACAATTTATTAAAAATTATATAATATCTTTTATATAAAAAACTAAATCCGTACATATAGAAGTCAGGGATGGTTGTCTATTGTCTTCTGGAGATGTCACTCATGAAACTTGTCCTATAAAAATAACAATAAATGGTCATAATAGCTATGTAACCTTTAACATAATTAAATCTCTATCTAATCCAATTATTTTAGGTTTATCATGGCTAGAAAAATATAACCCTCAAATAGATTAGAATTCTCGTAGACTTGACTTTTCTCAGAACATTATGAAACATCCTGCTGACCAAATAAAAAGCTATAAGTCTAGTATAGTAAAATCCGTACTTATAGGTGCAAAAGCTTTTACACATGCAGCAAAAGAAGGATCAACTTTTTGTCAAGGACATACTTGTTAGAACCTTCTAGAATATTTTAGAAGTTTCCTAGAACTCTCTAGAACCTTCCAGAGCCTTCTAATATCTTCCTAGTTAGTAGAAGTTGCTTGAGAAGCTCCCTAGTTGGAAGAAGTTGCTTGAGAAGCTTCCTAAGTAGGAGTATATATTGGAGTCGAGGCTGAAGAGTTCTTCAGTCTCGACAATACATCTCTTGGAGCTCTAGCTCACTTCTTTGGTGTTGTTTTTGTACTCATCTGATTAATCTAGTTCCTGCCAGTTCTTCTTGAATTTCTTGTTTAGACTTCAAGTCTATATTCTGTGTCTGTGATATTAATCCAGTTCTTGCCAGTTCTTCTTGAACTTCTTATTTAGACTTCAAGTCTATAATTTGTGTCCGTGACAGTTTGTCGAGACTACTCTTACCTTGGATATCAGAGTTAGTTCTTTCTTGTTGGAGTGTGGATTATCCCTCTTCTTCAAGGTACACTAGTATTTTAGAGATTGCGGATTACCCTCCTCTAAACTGATATCTTTTTGTCATAATATTGGAATCTTATTCTTCTTGGAGAGAGTGGATTATCCCTCTTTTTGAAGGTCTTAAGGCGTTTTAGAGGTTGCGAAGTACCCTCTTCTAAACCAATATTTCCTCCTTGTAGAAACAATTACTTCCTTTCTCTTAGAATGGTTGGAGGTCAAAACATTAATATGAGTGAAAGTTTGGAGTCCAACATGGACGCCATTATGAGTGCTCTTGCTACGTTATTACAGAGAACTACGATGATGGAAGGAATCTTTGCAAGACTTTATAATGATGGAGCATCCGGAATAGTACAATCTGGGCCTCATCAGTCTCGAGCTTCTGCACCACAAGAAGCAGCTTTACCTGTGGTTCAACGAGAACTATTACTTCCACAACGAAAGGAACCTCAAATTAGCCTTCCAGACAAGTTTGAAGGTACACTCTCCAAGTTTCGAGGTTTCATCAATCAAATCAAGTTAATAACACCTCTACAATCCAAACGTTATCCGACGGAGGAATCACGCGTTGGATTGGTTAGAACTTTGCTTACGGGACAAGCGCTATCGTGGTTTGCTCCTCTATTTGAAAAAAGATCACCGATTTTGAACAACTTTGAGAATTTTTTGGAAGCATTTGTAGAAGCATTTGGCAAGCATGATAAGGCTCAGTGGGCTACAACTAAAATTCGATTACTACGACAAGGGACTCGCTCTACATCAGTCTATGCATCAGATTTCAGGCAATTGGCATGCGACATCAATTGGGATGAAGAAGCATTGATGAGCCAATTCTATTGGAGTCTAAGGGACGACGTGAAGAATTTGTTATTATCTCTTCCTGATCCACGAACGCTCAACGAAGCCATTAACCAAGCTATAAAGTGTGATAACCGCCTATTTTAACGTCGCCAAGACCAATGCTCTAGACAATATACAAGTCATCGTGGCACAATTATATCGGCAAGTAGCCTAAATTCACAAGCGGAAATAGAGGACATGCAGATTGATGCGATACGTATCAAATCCCTTACTCCAGAAAAAAAGAAGCAGCATATGGAGAAAGGTTTGTGCTTTTATTGCGGTGGAGAAGGCCATAGAGTTGGAAATTGTCTGAAGAAGCAAAATGGACCCAGCATCAAGAATAGAAGTACGTTTGTTCAGGAAAACGAGAATGCTCAGCCACAATAGGAACCGTGCGGCTGGACAAATCAAAACTAGGTTCCTCTCTTTCTACTCAACCTGCCCGTTGTTTTACAATTTTTTTATATTTTGGTCCTGAAAAACTAAAAACCTTAGCCTTATTAGATTCAGGAGCATTTGCTTGTTTCTTATACCAAAAATTTGCTAAGCGTCACAAAATTCTCCTAGTATAAAAATTCAAACTTGTTCACGTAGAAGTAATAGATGGAGGATCTTTATTATCTAGTAGTGTCACCCATGAATCAGAACTTATAGAAGTAACGTTTAAAGACCACACTAGTTATATTATTTTGAACATTATTAGCACCCCGTCAAATCCTATTATTCTTGGTCTTTCTTGGTTGGAAAAATATAATCCATCCATAGATTGGAGGTTGCGGAGGATAACATTTCCCATAGAACAACCTGAGGACAAGCCTGGAAGAAGATCCCAAACCAAAAAATCCTTGTTCATTGGAGCAAGAACGTTTGTAAGATCATGTAAGGAAGGTACACTATTGGTCATTTATACGGCTCTAACTAGTGGAGAGCAGATTTCAACACCAAGAATTCCGGAACAATACAAGGATTTTCAAGACGTGTTCCAAAAAAACAATATTGACATGCTACCAGAACATCGACCATATAATTGTGCCATAGAATTGCAAGAAGGAGCACAACTGCCTTTTGGCCCAATCTACAACCTATCGCAGATGGAGTTGGCTGAGTTGCGGAAATACATTGACGAGAACCTAGCCAAGAACTTCATTTGTCATTCAAAATCGCCAGTTGGGGCACCAATTTTATTTGTGAAGAAGAAATATGGCTTACTACGGATGTGCATGGACTATCGAGGTCTCAACAAGGTGACAAAGAAGAATTGCTATCCATTACCTTTGATCTCTAGTCTTCTGGAACAACTTGGACGTGCAAAGATCTTTACAAAGATTGATCTAAGGGGAGCTTACAACCTTGTACGAATCAAAGAAGGAGACGAATGGAAGATAGCTTTTCGTATAAGGTATGGTCATTTTGAATCTAATGTCATGCCATTTGGTCTTACCAATGCTCCGGCGATTTTTCAACACATGATGAACGATATTTTTCAAGAATATCTAGATGATTTTATTGTCATCTATCTGTTTGATATCTTGATATTTTTTGAGAATGAAGAAAAGCATGAAAAGCACGTTCGTTTGGTACTCGATAAATTATGCGAGCAAGGACTCTACGCCAAGTTGGAGAAGTGTTTATTTCACCAAACTGAGATGGAGTTTTTAGGATTTGTTGGGACTACGGAAGGCCTAAAGATGGATCCCAAGAAAGTGGAAGCAATTGTGTCCTGGGAAGTTCCAAAGACGGTTAGAGACGTACAATATTTTCTCGGCTTTGCTAACTTCTATCGGATCTTTATCAAGAATTATTCTGAAGTTGCTGCTCCACTCACTCGATTAATATGTAAGGATAAGCTAGAATGGGGATCTCTAGCGGAAAAAGCATTTCAAATCTTAAAACGGCATTTATTACGGCTCCAATCTTGGTACATCCAAACTTTACAAAAGCTTTCTATTTGGAAACCGATGCTTCGGATTTTGCTTTAGGAGCCATACTTTCACAGATGGGCATCGACAATAAGCTTCATCCGGTTGCATTCTATTCACGGAAGTTTTCTGCGGCTGAGATCAACTACGAGATTCATGATAAAGAACTCCTTGCTATAGTGGATTCTTTCCAAGAGTGGCGTCACTTCCTCGAAGGAGCTGCGCATCCGGTGTCATACTGCATTTACGTGTAGTGTATAAAAATATTAAAAATCTTGTATCTATTATTAATATATGTGTGAGTACTAGAGATTATTTTAGAAGATATTAGAAAGAGAGGATTTATTATAGCCACTTAGTTAGTGAATTAAGATGGCTATTTGTTTTGTTCCTACCTTATTTATATCCTAGAATAGACTCTTTTGTAATTAGAAGAAAAGTAAAGGTTGTTTTACCTTTCTTGTTGATTTTTGAGGTAGAATGGACCTTGTGAGGGATAAGAAAGAAGAGCATGGGGTGAATAGGGCCTATCCAATAGGATTTGGCTGCCCATGTGGACGTCTCATAGTCTAATATGGAAAGAAAGGGAGATATACTCCTCTTGCTAGACTGAGGGTTGGAGAGAGTTTTTGAGTGGTGAATTTTGGAGAGAGAGAGCTCCGTGGTGATAGAAGCATTTGTAATAAAAATTGGTGGGTGTGTTCTTCAAGTTGTGAGGATTCTAGAACCTACTTACTTGCTTGTATTGGAATTGTGAGCAAACAATTATGCTTGTTTTAGTAGAATAGAGTTTGATGCCACCCGATGAAGAGTGGTAGAAACTTTGATCTACCACTGCAAGTTTGATTTCAAGTCTTTCTTAGTGAAACTTACAGACAGTGCAGAAAATTGTACTAGCTTTCTATCAAGACATCTCTTGTAGCATTTGGAATTGAAGAGCAAAAGTTGTAAGCTTGAGAGTGCGAAAGGGTTTGCTGCCACCTGACGAAGAGGGGCACAGATTTTGTTCAACCGCCCAAGTCGGACAGTCTCTTCAATCTTTTTGATATTTTAGGTGCTTATAGAAGTTTGTATAAGCTTTCCACAAAAACAAAAATCAATACATTTGGAGCTTTGATGAAATTTTTATAAGCCGTGAAGTGTCAAAGAGGGCAAATTGTTGCTAGGGTTTGAAGAGTAGAATCAACTAGCTACAAAATCTGGAGTTTAAGAGGCATGCATGCGAAATTTTAGAATAAGTTAGATGATGGAGTTAGCTTTCTAAAAAGCTATTGCATGTCTAATTTGGAGAAGGGAAGTGATCACAACAAAGGCTGAAGTGAAGAGGAGCTTTGCTGCCTTTGCATTTGCTTGGAAATTTTAGTGCCTATTTCTTTTAGCCATAACTTTTAAATGGTAAGTCATCTATTTGTGAAATTTTGATATGTTTTACAATGGATTATTGACTTTCCATAGGCTATAAAAACGCTTGATTTGACCTTTGGATGAAGTTTTAGTGATTTATTTAGTTTCAGCTTGTTGTATAACTTGTATTCTTCATATGCGGTTGTATTTTGAGGTATACTTGAATACATACATACTTTGCTTATACTTTTTATACAAGTATAGATACTTGTATTTATATCAAATATTTATATAAGTATTATATAAATATTATATAAGTATTATACGTAATATTTGTACAAGTATTTATATAAGTATTATACCAAGGATTTATATAAGTATTATATAAGTATTTATACAAATATTATTCAAGTGTTTATACTTTATATTTGTATAAAACTTGTACAAGTATAATACAAGTATAACTTGAAAGCTTGAACAAATATTGCTAAGCATAGGAATATACTGCATCGCTTCTCCTTGCCCCCGCTACTTCTAAGATGTTTATAATCCGCTTTCTCAGCTTAATCCTTCTACTCATAATCGTGATCAGATATACAAATCACAAAGAATTTGTAACATTTCACGTTTGCTTCGAGTCAGAAACCGCTGTTTCGACGGAATATGTCGCTATCTAGATTTGACTTTGTTATTACTTATCGGCCTGGAATGCAGCAAGGACTATCCAATGCCTTATCAAGAAGATCATATCTTGCGCCGAAGATTAGAGAGGCAGCGCTTGATCAGCAGTGTATGACATTATTAAAGCCAGAGCAATTCAGAATTTGTATTGTTGTGGTGCCAATTGATGCTGACTTCCTCAACCAGGTACGTGCTGCAATTATTGAAGATCCAATAGTCTTTGATATTAAGTAACGTATCAATGATGACAAGTTTAAGGTTGAAGGAGATCTCTTATACTTTGAGGAGCGGCTGTATATCCCAAAAGGACCAGCACGACTTCGAGTCCTTCAATCTCGTCATGACTTTCCAGCTGCGGGACATTTCGGATTCAACAAGACCTTGGAACTCATTTCCCGAGATTTGTGGTGGCCCCAAATGTGGAAGGATGTGAAGGATTTCGTCCTCTCTTGTGACATTTGTTCAAGATCCAAGAACCCTCGACATCGCCCTTATGGACTTCTACAGCCATTGCCCATTCCGTGTCATCCATGGTCTTCAATTTCCATGGACTTTATTACAGATCTGCAGCCATCAAATTCATTTGACAGCATCTTTGTTGTGGTGGATCGACTTATGATCAACTTATGGCACATTTTATTCCTTGCAAGAAGACATTGTCAAGCGAAGATACAGCAAGGCTCTTCCTTGATAGTGTGTATTGATATCATGGTCTACCAGATGATATCATGTCGGATCGAGGAACCCAATTTGTATCAAAGTTTTGAAGATCTTTTTTTAAAATATTAAAGATAGACATCAAGCTTTTTTTGGCATTCCATCCTCAAACGGACGGCCAAACGGAACGGATGAATCAAGTTTTGGAACAGTATTTACGATGCAGCATCAACTATCAGCAAGATGATTGGACTGCATATCTACCACTAGTCGAGTTTGCATATAACAACATCCTTCATGGGTCGACTCAGAAAACACCATTCTTTTTCAACTATGGATACCATCCGAAACTTAATCTATTCAGTCCGTCAGCGAATAACAACCCAGCAGCTGAAGGATTGGTGCAGCAACTATCGGAGCTTCAAACCACATTGAAGCTTCAATTACAAATTGCCCAAGAGTCTTACAAAGCATCCACGGATAAATTTTGGAATCAGGCACCGAATTTCAAGATTGGAGATAAAATATGGCTGCTTCGACGGAATATCAAGACCAAGCGTCCATGTGATAAGTTGGACTACCAGAGATTGGGACCATTTGTTATCCAGAAGCAAATCAATCCTGTGGCGTACCGCTTAGAGTTACCAGCTGCTATGAAGATACACCCTGTCTTTCATGTTTCTCTGTTAGAGCCTTATCGAGAATCGCTTTTTTCGGAAGATTTGTAACGTTCGCTATCTGAAGATAGAAATTGAAAACAACGAAGAATATGAGGTGGAAAGGATACTAGATTCACGGCAAAGATGGAATAAATTAGAGCACTTTGTGCATTGGAGCGGCTACGATATTAATGAAAGAACATGGGAACCGGCCAAAAATCTTGCCAATGCATCTCAAAAGGTATGGGAATTCCATCGACGATATCCTAATAAACCAAAAGCTGGTCATTAACGAAGCGTGAAGATGAAGCCTTCTCTGGAGAAATGAATAAAAAAAGGATCCATGAATCATCTGCCTCGTGAACGACAGCTGGAGTATATTACAGAGACTATGCGACAAATTTTTGATTTCTTACGTTTGTGAGTATACATCTCAAATGGCTTCTTGAAGACCTCGAAGCTAAAGGAGGAGGTGATGTTAAGGACATACTTGTTAGAACCTTCTAGAACATTCTAGAAGTTTCCTAGAACTCTCTAGAATCTTCCAAAGCCTTCTAATATCTTCTTAGTTAGTAGAAGTTGCTTGAAAAGCTCCCTAGTTGGAAGAAGCTGCTTGAGAAGCTTCCTAAGTAGGAGTATATATTGGAGTCGAGGCTAAGAGTTCTTCGCCCTTTACAACACATCCGCTGAGCTCTAGCCACCTCTCGTGTTGTTTTTTACCATCCGACACCTAGTTCCGCTAGTTCTGAACTTCTCGCCAGACTTCAAGTCTATATTCTGTGTCCGTGATATTAATCCAGTTCCTGCCAGTTCTTCTTGAACTTCTTGTTTAGACTTTAAGTCTATAATTTGTATCCGTGACACTTTTGCTATTTATGCTACACCCATTTCTGATGGTGGAAAGACTTTAAGTGGCATTCCAAGCCAATATCTGGATTATCAGGATGTTTTTTAGAAAAAAAATGCAGATATTCTTCCAGAGCATTATCATATGATTGTTCAATCGACCTCAAGGAAGGAACTCAACCACCATTTGGACCAATCTACAATTTATCACAAGATGAGTTGATTGAACTCAATGCGTATATTGACGAGAATTTGGCAAAGAATTTCATATGCAAATCTAAATCTCCAACAAAAGCTCCAATTCTATTTGTGAAGAAAAAAGATGGATCATTGCGAATGTGTGTTGACTATTGAGGACTCAACAAGATCACAATTAAAAACATATATCCATTACCTTTGATATCAGGACTCTTTGACCAGTTAAATCAAGCTAAGATCTATACAAAAATAGATCTAAGAAGAGCATATAATATAGTATGCATCAATAAAGGAGATGAATTGCGTTTCAAATTAGGTACAGATATTTTGAATATAATGTCATGCTTTTGGACTTACGAATGCACCAACTTCTTTTCAATATCTCATGAATGATGTTTTTTGTGAATTCTTAGAAAAAAAATTTATTTGCTACCTAGACAATATTTTAATCTATTCTAAGAGCGTAGAAGAATATGAAATACATGTTTGTCAAGTATTACAAAAATTTAGAGATGCGGGAATGTATGCCAAGATAGAAAAGTGTGAATTACTCACTATTTAAGTTGATTTCTTAAGATACATCATTTCAAATGATGGTCTCATAATAGATTCTAAAAAAGTCCAAACAATCATGAATTGAAAGATTCCAAAGATGATAAGAAATGTCCAATGTTTTTTGACATTTGTCAATTATTATCAGATCTTCATTAAAGACTTCTCTCAAGTTGCAACTCCACTTCCAAATTTGACATGTAAAGACAAACTCCAATGGAATCAAGAAGTGGAAGCAGCTTTTAAAGCTCTAAAGATATCGTTTGTTTCTGCACCAATTTTGTATTGTGTTGACTTTTTCAAGACATTTTTTATAGAAACAAATACATCAAACTTTGCCTTCGATGTCATTTTGTCACAAATGGGAACAGATGACAAACTTCATCCAGTAGCTTTTCATTCAAGAAAATTCTCAACAGCCGAGATCAATTATGAGATCCACAACAAAGAACTTCTTGCAATTATGGATTTTTTTTAAAGATTTGCCAATTATTATCAGATCTTCGAGCAATGAAATCAACATTGACTATTGATTCAACTTTTTTCAAGTAAATTCAGTCAAGTATGTCCTCAAATCCTCTAGTTCATGATATCAAGAATAATTCTTCCAAGACTCATGATTCTACTAAATTCGAATTCAAGAATAACCTACTATATTTCAAAGGATGCTTATATGTTTTAGAAGGAGAAGCACGTTGTTGTGTTGTGATTTGGCTACTATGTGAAAAAATTATACATATATATTTAATGTATAATTTACTACTTAGCTAAACGAAAATCATATCAGTGGATTTTATTGGTTATAGGATGTGATTAGGTTGTTAGTTTAGAAAGGATCTATTAAAAGGATTATTATTAAGGTTTATACAGCCTTATTTTCTTTTAGTAGTGACTTTTAAAATTAATTTTATATTGATAGTAACTTGTATATATCTTAAATCATCTATATTAGACATTGGTGATCCTTAAGATCTTATTTACTTCTTTTATTTGGTACTTATAGCACCAAGTATGTAAATCTTATAAGAAGAAGGGTTAAAAAAGGATTTTTAGTGTAAAAAGGGTAGTTTGGCCATCCATGTGGATGATAGAAATCTCTATTCTAATTAGCCAAAAATCATGCCCAATGGGCTTCAAGGAGGCTACCTGAGGGTTTATCAGGAGTTAGGGTTTGTTTTTTGATAGGAGTCAAACATTAGAGGCTAGGATCATAAGGTTTAGGTTTTTGGATCTGATTTAGGTACAAATTTTGTGTGATTTGCACTTTTTATGAAGAGGTTATAGGCGCCCAAAGTTAAGGTGTTGATTTTGGACCTATTGTCATTCTTTTGGATATAACTCGCGCATACAGAGAGCAATCAAGGATCGACAATTAGGGTTGAAGAGAGCACTTACATGGCTACACTTTTTATATACAGCTCGATAAAATCCAAGCTAGGGTGAAGGAGATATTGGGAGTTGAAGTTAGTTCTTACAAACTTAAGGGCAGTAAGTAACCTGCTTACATAGTGGTTACATTTTGAGCTATATCTAATGCAATTTGATAGATTTTTGGCTCAAAATTTTCAAAAGTGTATATGCTTATGTCACAAGACTATGTGCAAAAATTTTATGGCATTAGGATTTTGGATTTGTGAGGTATAAGGAAAATAGTGCTCAAGTGTCTCTGAGCTAGGGTTTCAAGCACCTGCTAGGGATTTTAAGATATCAGATGATCGGAAATGAATTTATGGTTGATTCTTTCTTTTGACAAAACTTAAGAGAATTATCTATACTTTGAATTAAATCTTTTAGAAACTAAATAGTTGAATCAAGAGTTATTGGACTCTAAAGTTTAGTAAGAAATAAGTCCTTGCGGGTGAATAAAATTTTGAATGGTTTTTGTGGAAATTTGAACCCTTTTTGTACAAACTTACTTGAATACAAGAGGGTTTATATATATAACTTCTCTTTTGTGAGATTGTTGTATTATTTGTACTTTTTATTGAGGACAAACCACTTGTTGGATTTTTGCCATCAAATTTCAAATAAACTCTTGACAGCTAGGTATCCAGTGTATTCCCACATAGAAGGCCACAACATACGACAACATTTACGTGTTCTTCAAGCATGTCATGATTTTCCAATGGTAGGATATTTTGGATACAACAAGACTTTGGAACTTATATCAAGAGATTTTTGATGGACTCAAATGTGGAAGACAGTCAAAGACTTTGTACAATCATGTGATATTTGTTCAAGATTCAAAACTCCTCGTCATCGACCTTTTGGACTTCTTCACCCATTACCTATTCCAAAACAACTATGGTCTTCTATTTCTATGGATTTCATCACAGATCTTTTAAGCTCAAGATCTTATGACTCTATATTTGTGATGGTAGATCGTTTCACCAAGATGGCACATTTTGTGCCATGCACAAAATCTATCACAGATGAAGAAACAGCTAAGCTTTTTATTCATAATATCTATCGTTATTATGGATTATCTAAGGATATTATATCAGACAGAGAAACTCAATTTGTGTCAAGATTTTGGAGAATCCTTTTCAAGATCTTAAAAGTGGACATAAAATTATCTTCAGCTTTTCATCCTCAATCTGACGGATAAATAAAGTGCGTGAATCAAGTCTTCAAGTAGCACTTAAGGTATACCATCAACTACCAATAAGATGATTAGACAACTCTTCTACCATTGGCAAAATTTGCTTATAATATTACAATATATTTTTCTATGCAACAAACACCTTTTTTTGCCAATTATCATTACCACCCACAACTTGATCCTTTTGATATTTCAAAAGTTGATAATCTAGTGGCAAAAGATTTAGCAAATCGTTTATCAAAGTTACATGCAATAATGAAGGTGCAATTAAAAGAAGCTCAAGAACAATAAAAAATAAATAAAGATGCATATCGCAAAGAACAACCAAAATTCAACGTGGGGGACAAGATATGGTTATTTCATTGCAATATCAAGATTATTCATCCTTGTGATAAGTTGGACTATCGTAGGCTTGAATCTTTTCTTATTTCTGAATAAATCAATCGAATTGCATATCAATTATACCTATTGGAGTCCATGAAGATCCATCCTATATTCCACGTATCACTATTCGAGCCATATAAGACAATGGATATACAAGAAAAAAGACAAATGCCACTGCTTCCTATAGAAGTGGACAACGATGAAGAATTCATGGTTGAAGAGATTTTAAATTCAAGGCAGCGCCAAAATCAATTGGAATATCTTATGCATTGGCGCAAATATGATATTAGTGAATGCACATGGGAGCCATCTAAGAATCTAGCAAATGCAGTAATAAAAATCAATGTATTTCATCGACGACATCCGTCAAAACTAAGATAAAAAATCAAAAAAATCTTTGCTATAAAGCAAAGTAGGTTCTATAGAGATTTCATCCTATCTTGTATCATTGTTTGTTATTTCCTTAGATTTGTTTGAGTTGAAGAGAAGGAGGATCAACAACCAGCGAATTCAGTTTAAAAACCATCATTTGCTAATTTATCAAATGAGACATTATCATTATCACAACCTTCAAGACGACGAAATAGAGATGAAGACCCTCAAAAATAACATGTCCTTTTTCAAATTGATGGCGATATACAATGTGTTTGGTATCACGACCTTGGAAGAGACTCTTGATGTTTGGTGATACTTTTAGAGGTAGGAACTATTCTTGATGGTGTTCCTAATGTTTTCTTTGAAGGGAGTTATGAAGGCTTCAATAATGATCAAATAACAGGGTGGTCCTCTCGCCTTGGTATGAAACATTATTGATGGCTGAAATGACCTATCAACTACCTTCAAAGAGAACAAAGATCAGAGTATGTAGCAAGCACAATTCGATGAATCTTAGACTTCTTCAACATGTAATCACTGCTCCTCGTGGAACTTGTCTCTAGAAAGGGGGATAATATCACGGACATACGATTTACTCTAGTAATTATCAAAGTAATATAGACTAATAGAAGTAGGTAAAATAAGTTAATTTGATAATATCTGATAGAGAAGCTTCTTAGAAGCTCTATAGATGGAAAATCACCTTTATACATGTCTATATATGATTGGTAGGTTAGAAACTTGGTTAACAAGCTAGCCACATGGCGCACATGTTAGTAGCTTGTGGAACAAGTTAGCCATGTGTCACACATGTTGATAGCTTATGGAACAAGCCAAATATGTAGCGCACATATGAAAAACTTGTCGTGCAAGTTTGACATGTGTCTTGTAAATTAGACATGTTGTCGTATTGTGGTTTGGCTATTATGTGAAAAAATTGTACATGTATATTTAATGTACAATTTATTACATAGCTAAATGAAAGTCATATCAATAGACTTTTATTGATTATAGGATGTGATTAGATTGCTAGTTTAGAAAGGATCTATTAAAAGGATTATTATTAAGATTTATACGATCTTATTTTTTTAGTAGTGACTGTAAAGGTTGATTTTATATTGATAGTAATTTTTATATATCTTAAGTCATCTTTGTTAGATATTAGTGACCTTTAAAATCTTAGTTTACTTCTTTTATTTGGTGCTTAAAGCACAAAGTATGTAAATCTTATAAGAAGAAGGATTAGTAAAGGATTTTTAGTGTAAAAAGGATAGTTTGGCCATCTATGTGGATGAAAAGAGGTAAATGATAGAAATCCCTATTCTAATTGGCCAAAAATCATGCCCAATGAGCTTTAAGGAGGCTGCCTAAGGATTTAGTAGGAGTTAGGATTTGTTTCGTGATGGGAGTCGAACATCAAAGGCTTGGATCATAAGGTTTAGGATTTTGGATCTGATTTAGGTGCAAATTTTGTGTGATTTGCACTTTTTATGAAGAAGTTATAGGCACTCAAAGTTAAGGTGTCAATTTTGGACCTATT